>JAWPHD010012169.1:0-77983 GCA_037043455.1 Cyrtodaria siliqua
CACATTTTCACACAAGGTATACTGTTTTGCGTTCAGTCCCAATGTAAACAAAAAATAGTTTGTTCCCAATGACGTCATTTCCGGTAATTCGCGCAAGAGTTTTCCCCCTTAGATTTTTTTCGACTTTTTTAGCAATGCCTGTTCGCCTTTTCGATTTTTATCATTAAAAACATATTTTCACTAAATATACATCAATAGCTTAGTAAACATCGTATTTATAATGGTATTTAATAATTAAAAACATATCAACACCGGATTTGTTGATTTAGGACAATGTTCATCTTTAACAAGTTTATATCTTTAAGTGGTCTTCGATTCATGTAATGTGTTTTATCAGCACATTTCATGTTTTCGTATCAAGGGAGGATAACTCTCAAGCGATGTAACAATTTAAACAAAAAAATAAATGTTTTACAAACTATTGGCCAAAACAAAATACATATCACACAACTATTCTAAACTTTTTTTAAAATAAGAAAATTAGTTAAAATACAAATGAGAGAAATTAGGAATTTTGTTCAGTGTATATTGTATACCTTGTCATATTGTCCCGTTTACTAGCATTGAGCTAATTGTTCAGTATTCTACCATATAAAATGTAGATCAGGAACGATTTTTGAACGTTGATAAGGAGCTACTTTCAACGGCAAAGGAACGTGCCTAATGTAACCATTGTTTCAACATAGTGTCAGCATGGTTGCAAATCGTTCATCAATTGTATACTAAAGGGAAAAAAAGAAAAGCAACTCTGTGTATCAATAATCAAATTCTTGGCATACATCAAATATCTTGGCGTGCATTTATCTAACAACTATAATTTTACTTCAGTACTGGTTTAATCCCCTAGCAGCTATTTTGCCACTGACCGTTCGAAGACGGTAGCCTTATTGTCAACCAGTTTGTGTTTGTGATATCATTATCTTGCCTTTTATTCATCTTTAAGGTTGTTTGTTTCTGTTTGTATTTATGGTTGACTGTCGTCCTTGAATTCTACTTTTACTGTTCGATTTTTATATCTAACTCACATACAGTAAGGCTACACATAATTATATATTTATATATATTGCCATATTATATATATATATACTATAATGAATGAAGTTATAGCTTGTATATGAAGAACACAAGATTAATTTATTTTATCAACCAATTTTATAACAAATCATAATCAGCTGAATTTATATAACATATTAATTTACTTTTTTTCATTAATCCATATAATACTGAATATATGTGTATTTTCTTATTTAAAGGTGCATCGTAAATAAACCTTGATATGTCCATGAATAACCAGAAGCACAGAACTTTAACAACTCTATTTTAAACAATTAATATAGAGGAGACCGTTAATTGTTTTAGTTTCAATATTTCTATGAAATATGATGTATGTAGGGCAAATGGTTGAACTTAACAAAATAAATGAACCACCATACAGAACATGAACGGAAAAATGGGCAAACGGTTGAGCGACACATTATCCGCTGACAATTTTCGTGATGTTATAAAATGAATAAAACGTTATTGTTTACCGACTGTGACTTTGAATATATGGAAAAGGTGAGCTAATTGTCAATATGTGTCATATAAGACAATGCAGTAAGCTAAAACAAACCAGCGCCTCTACATCGAAAAATTAAGGCTTCACTGCAACAAACACTCGCTTTGATAAATGTTAACATCCACAAACCAAATCTGACAAAATATATATTTTGGCTTTACAATTTAGTTTAAAAGCCAACATCTATAAGAAACATATTGACAAATATTCAACAAATGTATTTTGATGAAATATAAGGCAGTAAAGTAGATGTATATAACCGCCTGATAACATCAACTATAGATGTCTAAGTCGTAATCGCAATGTGGTCACTTGAAAGTCTCGTGCATTGTGTAAATGTAAAACACAGACAGGCAGTGTACAGTGTTTTGGAGAATAAGTTTGTAAAACGACGATTATTTGCCAAAATTGAGTTTCCACATCTACAAACCATCATGTGTCTGTCTACAAACTAGCATGTTGATATCAACATGAAAACAAATTCCGTGCAAACCGTGATAAGTCAACGTTAGCCTCTTCTCAGTGAACGTAATCTAATTTGCATATAAAAGGATGCATTTATTTATTCTTTAGCACAAAGAATTACTATACCATTCCATTACTGTATTTGTTTTTGTTCATTGTTTTTTTTTTGTTCTGTTTATAATTGTCTCACCCTCTGTTTCATTATTCCCCTCTTTGTTCATTCTACGCATACATGTACATAACTCTCCCTTGTTCTCCATGTTTCTGGGGTTTCTTCACCAACTATGATAGAAGGGAGATAACAAGATGGGAAAAGGAGGATTTCATTAAATGCCATAAGGATGACACAATTGTCGCCGCTAGAAGTATTTTTGAAAACCACTAACGGAAGACAATATTAATAGCATAAGACGCGTACCGAATATATATCATGTTTACGAAATACTGGTATGTGTCTCTATGTAGACATGTAATTATTTATAATATCTTTGTGACTGCCCCCCTACCAATTGCCCCCACCCCCACTACCCCCTCCCGACTCTCGACCATAATTACAAATTGAAATATATTGTTTATGTCGGTCATTAGTTACACTGTTTAATAATGTTGTTTGTATTGTATTGAATTGTACATGTTCCTCATGTTTGCACCATGTTGATGCCTGAGAGTAATAAAGTTTATGTTGTTATGTTGTTGATATCTACAAACTCAAATTCGATTCGTACTTTACCTACAGTGGACAAGTGAATAAAATAAACTTTGTTTATAAATAACTGAATAAAACCGTATTGACTTATTTATTATTTATTTATTTATTTATTAATTTGATTGATTGATTGATTGATTGATTGATTGATAGATTGATTGATTGATTGATTGATTGATTGATTGATTGATTGATTGATTGATTGATTGATTGATTGATTGATTGATTGATTGATTGATTGATTGATTGATTGATTGATTGATTGATTGATTGATTGATTGATTGATTGATTGATTGATTGATTGATTGATTGATTGATTGATTGATTGATTGATTGATTGATTGATTGATTGATTGATTGATTGATTGAACTAACTAACTGGACCAATTAGTTTATCTTTACGTATTAAAAACACTCTGAGGTAATTAGTATCCACCTTAGGACTTTCAGTCCTTTGATATAAATTGCATACTATTTGTAAACACACACGCACTGAGATGTTCAATTAGTTCAGAGGAAATAAGCAACGTGAGTTAAGTAACTTGTCTAAGGTCACAATTACAGACTTAGCAGACTTAACACACTTTGGTACAATTATCCACTTAAATTGATGCTAGTTGTTCTCAAGCCTGTGCAGTAAAACATCTAATAACCAAACTCCCAAAGATAAAAACTCCCACAGAAGGTTACTTTCAGCCTCGGACCAGTACGTTTACCAGTACCGCGTTTGATACCAAGAAATGTTAGTCATTATTAAGACGAGTTTACAAAACAGACCGAGAATTTGGCAAATCAAATAATAAAGAAAGAAGTTGGGATACCGTCAGATTATCAAGTTAACATCAAGGTAACGATACTGTAACAAATGTTGACACCGGGAAAGATAGTCAACGACAGAACTTATGAAACGAAAAAAACAGGGATGAAAACTCCGAGACTGGGAAGAGAAACAAACATTAAGTTTTAGATTTAAATTAAAATAGAAATATATAGGCATCCACCATAGCACACAACACAGTATTTACGGCACTGTGACCGTATGTAAATTCTGCGGACAAAACAACTTTCCTAGCGAAATATATCATGTCCGTATGTAGTAGCATTGCCATATTGCCATGTTATTGAGTAGTTTAAATACATATAACATTGCTTAGAGACATGCCCGTTAAATTTTCATTATTGGGTTAAAATGATAGCATCCTTTCTTATTTAATCGCTATATCGTCATTGGCCAAACACACGGTTTTCGATCAAACGAAACAGTTTAAGATTGTTCATATTCACCGTTTAAATAGTAACCTGAATTGGCCGTGAAGAATGTCCGTGGTAGCATCACAGCGACAGTGATGTTCGCAGAATTTTCGGATATAAAGGATATGTGTGATGTAAACCGTTTGCATTCCATGAATTAGCTATTATTTGACAGACGTTAAGTAAGAATGTGTATGAACCCATGTCTACCAACGATGTTTCTTATTAATGCATATTAAAAATCAGTATAGACGCATAATATGTGTTGATATAGCGATATGATCTCAATATGTTGCAGAAAATTATGGGATTTTTTGCTTTACTTTTCGGAGTAAACGTATTATTATAATAAACATGCCGAACAACGTAACTCGTATTAATATTTCCGTGGACACCTTCCTAACGCTGTTTACAAAATAATTGTAATACCTACATAATACGTATTTTAGGAATCCTTGGAAACGTATTGTCATTTAAAATGATTACATTTACGAATGTCTAAAAGCGTTAGGTTTGTCAGATACTGGAGTTTAACGTCTCTTTTGCTCATTTGGGAAGGTGGCGGGCGCTTAGGTATCCGTTATGGACATCATTTTGGCTGGTGTTATTTTATAGATGTAGAATACCGCTTAAGCCGGAGCTAGGGGACGTGAGAGTACTACATTACCTTTCATGAACAGACTCAATAAAACCGAGTCTTTTACTTCATTTTCTTGGATGTGTTTGTTGCTTCCAAAGGATATCCCTTATCAGTATTTATTAACATCCACTCAAGCGTTCGTTTAGTTCAGTTTTACAGCAGCCGCCACGGCTGTAAAACGTCTCCCCGTGCTACGTAACGTGGTGTTAATTTTAACTGGTTCTTTGAACCCAATATAGGTTGCTTTGAGGTAGAATACCGCTTTAGCCGGTGCTTAGGGTCGTGAGAGGTGTTGCGTCTTACATTACCTCTCATAAACAGACTCAATAAAACCGAGACTGCTTTATTTTCTTGGTTGTGTTTGCTGCTCCAAAGGATCTCCCTTATCAATATTTATTATAATTTACGTCATCTATGTTTCCTGTCAGTGTGGTACGTCGCTCTTATAATGATTGACAGGTAATTATAAAGTCTTAACCGCTCGGAGTTTAAACCAGGTTCTATATATTACCTATTAATGCTGATAATTTGGTAGAAAATAGAGCATGGCGGGGATTTCTTTATATACACTGTCCCGTTTTTATTAGGATGAATATAGAGTAAGAATGAGGTTGGGATCAATCTAGAACTTGGTTTAAACCCCCAACGGTCTTTTTGCGACTGACAGTTACAAGGGCTACCCTATTACCAAGCTCTTTTTTTGGTTGACTTGTGTGATGTGAATTTTATACCTTCTTTTGGTAATAATGTTGACTGAGTTTTGACAATGAGCATACATTTTACAAAGTAAATGCAATAACATTATGTCGAATTAGGAATATGCTACACAAGCATGATTCCGACATTCAGTAATAAATAAAGATGTACAAATCGAACAGGAAGAGTAGCATTCAAGGACGACAGTCAAACACAAACACACACACATGAACAAAGAACAGCTTTAAAGATGGATAAAGATGGATGAAAGACCAAATAAGACATCACAAACACAAAAGGGTTGACAATAGGGCTACCGCCTTGGAACGGTCAGTGGCACAAAATGCCGCTGGGGGGTTTAAACCAGGTTCTAGGGTGCACCAAACCTCACACTTACCATAATGTCATCCCAATAAATAAAGAAATCCCCGCCATGAACTATTATCTAACCAACAAGGCAGCATTAATAGGCGATATAAGCAAAACACAAATATGCTCTCGTGTATATATCAATACAAAATAACAATAGCATAGATAGCCACAAATAAGGTACTCAGTGACATGGCAGAAGCCAGAGCAACAAGAGAACAAACCATTGAGGGCACGACAAAACAAGATTGTAGACAAACATCAAAAGTCACCGTCCTTTTGGGCCTTAGATAGACGTCATCATAGGGTCCACATCCTGTCAGGTCATCGCACAATTAAAGAGGAAGGCATAGTGGTGAATTGCAAATGGGTCCATCACCAAGCATGCAGTGCGTTGCAAAATGATAGGGTCATAACCTCTTTTGATAAATCTTTTAACAAGTTTAACAAAGATAGTATGAAAGTGATCATGACCAAGGATCTTAGAAAGTTTTTAAATCACGTCGCATTTGAAGTCAGGTTGTGATGTCGTAGAAGAAGCCTCGCCCTCTATTGTTCATAATAAGTTACGTTCGCAAACATTGATCACGTGTATCATTGTATTTTAATATGTTGTGAAACAACAGTCCTTTTGTAATATGTGATCTATTATAATTGCGACATCTTATTGACTTGGATAATCAAGGTTGCCGGCACCCTGGGGACAAACATTATTAGTTATTGGGTTTGTTACTGACCCCCTACAGAAATATGTGGGGTCATTTAGATTTATAGTGGATGAGCCAATAGTAGAGTTAAAAAAAAACATTATAAATTTACTTCTTATGTATGTCAATAACACCTTAAAGAACCATTTGCAAATGATTTAAACTTTGAATCGGAATTTCAGTCCATATTGTTTTAGAGACCGAAATATACTGACCCACTATAGAAAAATAGGGGCTCACCACTTGACCGCACTCAACCAATGAGAGGCCTAGAATGTTGAGAGAGGTGCAATAATACTTTATATGAAGCTATATAAGAATGTTCTCTTCTTTAGAAAGAATGTCCATTGTTTGGCTTAGGCAAGGTAATTTTATAAAACGATGATCAAAGTAATCCTCATAGCTGACCAAATATGTTATAAATTTCAGACCTTACAGCTCAAAATAAACTGAATGCGATTCTCCACATTCTATCGAGTGTAGTTAGACAAGCATATAGACATCACAAGAATCCTGAAGAGGAGTATGCGGCTGTTTTGCAAGTTTTGTCGTATTTTGTATTTGATCCTATCGTTAATTACAACAAAGTTCCGGTGATGTGTCAGACAACGATTTTTGTCTAAAATGAAACATAATCAGCTCAGTATGTTTTAAAATAACGTTACAAGGGAAACACTTAAACTGTCTTATTTTTTCTCTTACACTAATGAGCCAATAACAGTAAACGGTTGCAAGACGACTCTTATTAACGGGAAATAAAAGTTGATAATAAAAAAACAAGGTCTTTAGACTTACCAGTGGCTTACATCTGGGTTATATAAGTATATGGTCTATGTTATTGAATACCTTCTGTGTAACGGCCTCATCCCTGGGGTCACATGATTATACACATATTAATATTTAGAACCTAACGGTAGCCACGGAGACGCTAGGCAAGAGGGCGTGGTTACGCATGTGTAATACCGGGACTGTGGGCGTCGCGTGTGAATTATGTCATCGGAAGTATGTGTGGTACAGGGACGAATAGCAACCGCTAATGAGGGGATTGCAATATAACGCGGAAGTGAAGTATAAGTGCCGGTAACTGTACCGGAAGGACTCGGCTAGATATAGCTTTGAGATATAAAACAGCGTGTGATATAGCAAATACAGATATTCAGTCTGATTAAAACTGAAAAAAATAATGTTTATTTAGAAGAAAAGTGATTCCATCTTACGTGTAGTGAACTTCATTTTAAAACATGATTTAAAGCATTGATATTTCTACTTTGTCATTTGTATTCATTTGTATATATATTCATCTTGTTGTAAATAAATTTTTATTTATTCTTGATTCTCTCTTGGTGAGTTGTCTCCACTTGATCAATCTTGTTACAGTTAGTCAGGTCATAGTTTCGATAATATCACTGTTCAACCAATCAAATATATAATTTAATGATACCGGTGCCACCAACAAGATGAATAAAAGGCCAAATAATACATCACAAACACAAAAGGGTTGACAATAGGGCTACCGCCTTGGAACGGTCAGTGGCAAAAAAGGCCGCTGGGGGTGTGAACCAGGTTCTAGGGCGCACCAAACCTCAGACTTGCGAGGTTTGTGCGCATTTAAAATCGAATCAAGCTAACCAGTAGGCCTTATTGCCTACTGAACGTTCCAAGTCGGTAACCCTGTCTTCACCACCCTTTCTGTTGTTTTTTGTCTCTTTCATTGTAGTTTCAAGTCCTTGTTTCAGTACAGTGCGGACCTACGATGCCATTGCGTTCGGACGCTGTGGTTTCTATAGGACCCTATATATCATTTTACACTACTCTCAATCCAATAAAACGGGACAGTGTAAATAAAGAAATTCTCGCCATGAACTATTCTATAATCAACAAGGCAGCATTAATAGGCAATATAAGTAAAATACAATCAAACACAAAGATGCTCCTGTATATATAAATAAAAAAAAAGAACAACCTAGAAAGCCAATTACGTTTTAAAACTGTTGTTTATTCATCTTTAAAACTGTTTATTTCTATGCGTGCATTTGGTTGACTGTGGTACTTGAATGATGCATTTCCTCAAGGCTCAAGCTACATTTATCCCGGACTCAGAAAGCTGCTATGGGTGTTGGACTGTGTATCAACGTCATTTTACTTTCATAAAACAACTGTATTTTAGCAAGAATACCGGGACGCAGTCAAATTGGTATACAGGCATTTTTCGAGTCTTCTACTACTTGAATTACGTAGCAATTTCAGGAATACAGTCTATAAATATGTTCTCAGCTTACGAATACATCTGGTTCCAAATCGTTATCGTCACTGATTGTTGATTGATGTTAACGGCAATCTTGATTTTCTAAAAGCTCGCGGCGCCCCGTTAGTTTTTCTACATAACTTGCATTTGTTCATATAAAGGAAATGTCTTTGAATATTACTAACTGTTTGTTTGTACAACTATATATGTATCTTTTGTTGGTGCTGTGTGATTTTAAAATAAGCAACACCTCTGCAATCACTAAACGGAGCTGATGAATCTTTATTTGTTTGTATGGTGTTTTACGTCATTATCAACACATGTAACGTTATATATGACGGTCGATTTTTTTTGTGGTGGAGGCAGACCACCCACTTTTCTTGGATAGAACTCGAGCTCCGAGTGGGATTCGAACCCGTAGCGGTGGGATGATGAAACTTTAACTGAAGCATCTTCTAAAGAGTTTGAATAGATCTGCTCCACTACTACTTATTCTCATGAGCTACTGATCAGATTTCAATAATAAAAATTGTTCTTCTTCTAATGTAGATTTACATTGCTACAAACTAAGATTACCTTCACAGACGCGAGTCTTTCAATCCAATTGCTATTATATTATCATTAAGTTGTCTTATTGTTTATAACTATGATAATTTACCAATTCTTCATTTTATAACCATGATATTTTCCCATTTCCTCTCATTCTAATCATGAAACAACGTTTTATTTAGTCCATTACACATACTGTTTCACGGAGATGTCTATCATATTCATATTTATTATAACATTATACAACACAGATTCCAAAATTAAAAACATGTTCATTTTGTCTCATGATGACTAGTTCATCTAGTGCTCAAATATTTCGTGATAAATGTGTTTTGATTATTGACAATAACAAAAAAAAATTCTAACATCTGCACACTGTTCGTTGATTTGTATCATATTCATTTCCCTTACTGTTTTCTTATGTACTTATTTTTATCTTATATAACTGTTCTGACCGGCTTGTGATACTTTGAATCACTGTTTTCTTGTATCTGTTTTTACGGCACCGCTTCCGTGCGGCACCGCTTCCGTGTCGCCGTAAAACGAAATTCTCAGAGCGTAAAACCACCCACATACCGTCGCTGAAAATCTCCTAAATCAACTTATCAATAAAGCTGACGCGACTCTTGTAAATGCGTAACAATGTATACTCAGCTGCAAAAGAAAGTAGCCACTTTGAACGTTTTACTATACACCCTATCCTCTTTATCAAGCGACAGTCCCTTAATGATTCAACCTATTGAAAAACAAAGGAAACATAATATTGGCAATGGAATGATAAAAAACTTTGGTACCAAACATGGCATATTCATTTTGGAATTTGTCAATTAATTCTAAAAAAATATTATACAATTAAATCTAAACAAAACTCAGTGGCTACTTTCTTATGCAGCTGAGTATATTTCAGATAATTTATTATTTTAATTTTGTTGTTAACTTTTCTTATGGGATACATTTCGTATATACTTGTCGTACAAATATCTATGTTAGTGTTGGTTCCGACGACGACAGCAATGAAACAACGATTATTCAAAAAAACTGTTTTCTTGTATCTGTTTTTACGGCACCGCTTCCGTGTCGCCGTAAAACGAAATTCTTAGAGCGTAAAATCACTCGCATACCGTCGCTGAAAATCTTAGCATAGTTATCCCTTAAATCAACTTATCAATAAAGCTGACGCGACTCTTTTAAATGCGTAACAATGTATTTCAGATAATTTATTACTTTAATTTTGCTGTTAACTTTTTTATGGGATACATTTCGTATATATCTGTCGTACAAATATCTATGTTAGTGTTGGTTCCGACGACGACAGCAACGAAGCAACGATTATTTATACAAATAATCTATCTGGTGTCTATGAT
This sequence comes from Cyrtodaria siliqua, assembly GCA_037043455.1. Taxonomy (NCBI): domain Eukaryota; kingdom Metazoa; phylum Mollusca; class Bivalvia; order Adapedonta; family Hiatellidae; genus Cyrtodaria; species Cyrtodaria siliqua. Next base: position 10,552 of record JAWPHD010012169.1, read on the forward strand.
TTTATGAGTTTTCAAAGTGGCATTTCCATAATGGATGGATTGCTATTTTATAAACCAATACAGTAGTAGATCTAACAATATAATGACTTTGGTGCTCGGACAAATGCTGATTATTGAGATGGCAGTCCCAAACTACTTGCTTTGTGTGCTTTCTAATAAGAGACACGTATTGAAGAAAAGTCTTGTGAAAAATATTAAAATATAGAGATTATTCAACAGATATAAAGATAGGTTCACTTGATTACACGGATGTGTTTACTCATCTAGAATTCTTTCACGGGAAGGCAGTCGTATTGTTTTTCTCGAAAGAAATGAAATAATCGCATTATTGTATTTGTATCCATATTCTGCTTTGTGTTCGAATTTACTAATACAAATTCGTCTACAGGCCATAAATAATATAACATTGACATTTTCTTCCAGCGTAGGTTAAAACGTATTCTAGTCTGACCTTTCAACTATTAAAATAGTCGGTCCATGCACATATTATGAATAAAATCTATTTATCCTTCAAGAATGTGAGTAATACAACACTACAACAGGTAATACAGAATATGCCATAATTAGTTGTGAATTAACTTGAAACAAGTGTCTTAGGTTGGTTAAATGAAAATAAGTATAAAAGTCGAACAGGAAATGCAGCTTTCACAGAACACAGTAAACCCCAAAACACGTAAAATGACAAACATGAATGGCAATGTTAATAAGGAATAAAGGCATATGACGTCACCATAGAAGTCAGGTTGTGATAGTCCTTGACGCAGAAGAGTTCTTAAATTACTTTTATATTTGGAAATAAGATAATGGTTACGATAATAAAATGTTGCAAAGTTTTACGAAGTTTATGGTAACGCTAGCACTGATGGAGTAACTTATTATTTATACAAAGATTACGAATATTAAAGTCCTCAGCTCTAGTACAAGCTCTAGTAAAACTAATAAGTGGAGACACATTGACCCCATAATAGTGGGGCAGATTGGTGACATATATTGGTAAAATTGTGCATTTTGTGACAAAAGCACCAAACTTGACAATACTCTACTAAACGATTTTGGCTATGGACCCACGACAGATTTTAAAAAAATTGCCGCCATTTTAAAAATGGCCGCCAGATATTTCATAAATAATTAATGAAGCCCATAATTAATTGGTTTCATCAACAGTTTTTATTGTAAACACACCAAATTCAAGACATTGATAGACAATGAATAATTTAATAAAATTTGTGTAATTATTTTCTTCAAAAATGGTCGCCATTTTCAAAATGGCCGCCAAAAACATTGAAAATAGTAGAAAAAAAGAAGATAATTTTATTGTTGTTTTTTTGTTGTTATTTAAGTTATCAAAATGTTTATGTATTTAACAAAGTTGTCTTTATATATTTATACGTTTGTCTAGACTTCAATCAATAGTTGTTAGATACACCCTTGTAAGTCAGGGGTTAGAGTTTTTATTCATGTTTACAACTCTGAGTCAACGTTGTCTTTAGTTGTCATTTCTGAAGGTTAACATTCAGTCTCATCTATATCAGAGGCTTGTGTTCATACTATCTCTAAATATACATTCAGTGACTTGGTAAACACTATTAAAGAGACACCACCATCTTGAATTGTTTATCAAGTATCCAAATATGTGTCTGTGTGTGTGTGTGTGTGCAGTTCTAAGTATTATAGTCCCACTACCATTATGACAAGAGAAGAATCCCTCAGTGACACGGCATTGTGCATGGACTTGTTAAGCATCCAAATTTAATTTAATTATCACCTAGATATAATCCAAAATCAGTTTGACTTTAAAACTGTTTACCCTTACTTAATTATTAATGATTTTAAAACTTGCATATACAGTAGCAAAACTAAGGGACACCGCGGGTTATAGAAACAGCTAAAGGCTTTGAGAAAAAATCGCAAAATATGCTTAATATTTCTCATCTCCGATTTATCAGAATTAAATTTAATGAAGGCCTACAATTACATTTTTGATTTAATACACAATATTAACAAGACACGAGCAGAAAACTAAATAAAAAAAATAGAACTATCTGTATACACAAACACAAATGTTATAACTAGTCATATCAGCTGAACATTTTTAGAGCTACCATTACATTTGATCTAATCTTACTGATCTATGATTTGCAGTGTATACTTTTCTTTTCTTGATCATAGTCACAGTCCCATGTGCCCCATTTTCAAAATACTGTATTCATCATTCCTGCTTTGATGCATTGTTTGCCACACATGTGTCTCTTTGACATCCACATTTAAAAAGTTCCTTAGTGTTATCCAGAATGGCGCCAACATACCCTATTCCACCACAGTCACCGGTTGTAGGTATTCCATGTGTGGACCTAAAAACCTGTCGCAAACAATATCCAACCTGATAAGTAACTGAGTAAGTATGCTTGATAAGGGCAGCTGCAATTGGAATTGTTGAATTTTCCATCATTGAATGTCAACAATGCAAAGGCACGTCGTCTGCCATACATAAGGACAACACATTTTCCAAGATTTTCCAAGAAACGCACATTTTGAAATTATAAAGTTTGTGCAACCTCAACATATACTTTCCTAGCACTGGTTTTACCTCTTTCAGCAAATAAAGTTATTTCATGTCATCAAGTAAGTTTTGTAGTTATTTCCTTACATCTAGTGATAGTGTGAAAAGCAATTAGTTTTCTTGGCTTTATTGGACCTAATGATTAGGAAATACAATGTGCACCTAAAATTATTCCTAACTCCTAAAACTAACTCAAAGCTCATCTAGCTGTATTCAGTGTACCATAGCTATAACATGTACTACAATGTCTGTGTCTGCTGTTTATTTCTTACGTTTATATCATATCTTGTTTGGCATAATCTATCACATGCAACACACGCATTGTATAAACTTCTTAGTGAATGGATGGAGATCAGTCTGCATCCTACTCTATTTCTCAGATAAAATGCACATCTTCATCTCTGTTTCATTGAACGTGTTTAATATCTATAACCTGTCGTAACCGATTTCGCTACCAGTTGATGGTTGTCACGTAGTCTCATCACGTGACGTAGAGTTATCGTTCGTGCCTTCCTCAACAGTCAGTCGGAGATGTCAACTGTAACAACGTTCAAATGCTGAACTGCTGAACTAGTTGTCACGCTGGCATGTATATATATATTCATCGTGGATGATGTCTAAAACTTCTGTAGGTGTCTTTCAACAATGTGTAAAAAACATATATTTCTTAATCATACTTACTAAATTTAAAGCGTAATAAGGCGTTTAAAGGCAGCTTGTAAAGTCTGAATAAAATCCGAATAAGTTTTCCAAAGTTAGAAAGTGCTGGTGAGACATCCTAATCCGTCATTAATCCGAACCTGACATGACCCATATATCTGCGATATATTCCGTTATGTGGGGATCTCTACGGAAAGAAAACATGTCCTGGTTTATCTGTTTAAAAAGCGACTTGGTTATGGTGTCTGTAAGCTAGGTAACAAACGAGAGTCTTCTTTGTAACGTATGTCAAGCACCAGTAAATTGTCAATATTGCCCTTGAATATATTTTCTAATACCTATACTGTGTCACGCAAACTATCTTATGACCACCTTTAACTTGCTCAATGATCAGGATCCTTTCCTTGGCAGGGCCAGATGAATTATTGCAATAACTGAAATTAATTGATAACTTGGGCCATATCTGGTTCAGAGACCATCCAATGTAGAATCTGTGATGGTTTTTCAGGACCTACTGCACATCCATTTTATTGTTCTGTTTGTGAGCATGGTCAATATGTATTGATGAGACAACACTAATGCAGTTATCACATAACAATGGACATGCCTAATACTCACACTCTCAATGAAATAATTATAAGCCAGTATACAATAAGTATGATAATAACTTGATGAGCAGTCTCTGTTACAGGTGTTTATTTCAGAAAGGAATCTGTAGTGTCAGCTAATTTCATATTTGCCACAAGGTCCATCTGTAGTCTTCAAACTAGTCTTCGATTAAACGCCTCCATTTTAATATGAAGACCTCAATATAAACTGACCCGTTGTATTCAGGCCCATTCCATTCTTTCTGCTGGGCAACTATATAGTCTAAACACAAATTACCCGTTAGCATAGAGTGTCTTTGCTTTTGGGTAGAGTGTCTTCGCGTTTCGGTTTTGTTTACTTGTTTTATCTTGTGAATTCGGTTTACCAAGTCATATATTGTATATTAGGGTTTCATGAACTGACAGCTTCTGATAAGACAATTAGTTTAGAATCCTAAATAAAGTCCAGAGGCCGGAGAAAATGTAGAGTCCGTCCGAAGTAAAATTTGATTTAAACGTGTACATCCCTTAACCCCTTAACTATAGGGTGTCTCTCAATAACACTCTTTATTACAATATTGACGAACATACTATATCAAGAAAACTGAGTGAACAAATTTAGCATTTAAATTACTTTATCACACAAAACTACTAAACGATTTACACTTTTTACTATTTTCAACATGTTTTGGCGGCCATTTTGAAAACGGTAGCCATTTTGAACTTAAAATATACCCAGATTATATTTCATGACCATTTGTCTATCATTCTGCGCATTTTGTTGTGATTGCCGTAATACATTTTGTTAAAACCTAATACATATGGGTTTAATTGATTATTTATTCCATATTTGGCGGCCATTTTGAAAATGGTGGCCATTTTGAAAAATTCGACGTGGGTCTACAGCCAATTTTTTTCAGAATGGTATTCTCTAGCTATCTTCAAAGTTTTGTGCTTTTGTCAAACAATGCACAATTTTTCACCAATCTGCCCCACTATAAAAAGTTGCTCGGAGAACATCCGCATCTAAATCGGGATAATTAACAATATCAAAATTAAAATCATCTCTCTTGTCATAGATTTTGCTAATTATTTCACCATTTTCAAAAGAGAGATGTAAATCGAGAAAATAAGCGGTAATATCAGAAATATTAACTTTGTTAAAGCTACAGAGTCTCTATATCGATCGATTTCTTCTTTGTAGGCGTGTCTTGTAACTTCATCTTCACCAGCTCATGTCGAAATCGGGTATTTAAGCGAGTAAATATAGCGCAGGAAATCATTTAGTGTATATACATTGACCAGTGCACATCAACAGTATTTTTTACAGAAAAAAAGTTAACCTCTTTCGAGGCTCGAACACACGACCTTTTGATTTCAAGTCCGGTGTTCTATCCACTGAACTATAACGCTACTTGAGAAAATAGTATACTAACTGCCATTTAATTTGAGGCAAAATAACTTAACATATTTTAACGCAACTCGAGATGGATCAATAAGTATGTAGTCCATCTTGTCGCACGTGTAAATTAACTTTGCCTGGTGTAATGATGTATGTTATCAATATGAAACTAATAAGCCTCAAAACAACCACTCGACTTGTTATTTAGCGCTTGATGAGTTTGTGTGTGCGCGCTTGTTAATAAGTAATGCCTATTTAGTGTTAAAAATGCTACAACATACCAATAAATAGACTTGGTCTAGTGGTTCAGCGTACATCCTACACAACTGGCTGTGGTTCAAATTCAGTTCCGGGCAACTGTTTTTTATCATATGTATTCTGAAGCCGTATATCTATCGAAGTTGCCTGTACGGAGGTTAAATAAAAATGTGAAATTTTACGCATCGATTTCTGATTATATACCGACTTTTGGGGCTTTCGTCGATTTGAAACTAGTTCACACGTGACTCATTCATATTCATGAGTTATTACCAGTTAAAATAGGGACTGTGTAGCTTTAAGCTGAAGTTCTTTAGGATATATATTATTAACCATAGTAAAAGAAAGGGTTGTCAGTGTTCAGTATGTCATGCAGATACCGAGAGGTGTCATTAAAGGCTCAATAACATCTGTCTGGGTATCTGGTGAAAGACTCAACATGAAATCTCTTTCATAGCAATATAAAAACAAATATGCAACAAGGGGTGCATAGTTCGTACCCATACGGATACCAACAATTTGTCTATAAACGGTAGTTCCATACCTGACGAAAATATTATCTAATAGAAAAATAAGTGATTTACAAACTTCATTGCAAGTCCACATAGTGTAATTGTCCAAGCTGCTGTTAGTAAAAAAAGCTTTAATATTGTTACAGGCCGAACATGTAGTATTCTCCTTAGAAAAGGTTTTTTGAATGAGAGCAATCAGCTTGTGTTTGATAAGATCGCGTGGTAAAGTTGTATATAATGTAGAAAAAGCATAAGTAGTTAAATATGAAGCTTGACGGTTATTGAAAATTTTATCAAGAACGTCGCCTGAATTTTAATAGACAAAAATAAATTAATCCCAGAGTCTTTAACTGTAGTAAGACAATATTTTAAAAGTTTGGAGATATTTGTAGTGGTGCTAGAACTAGAATTAAAAATAAAACTTGCTTTATATGGTTGTTTGTAAAATTTGGGAATCCAGTACATCGTTGGAAGTCTGGTCTATTCCAGTCTTGAAGATCTTGCACTGAGTGATATGCGTCGAAACAACATATTTTCAGTAGATTGCACTTGAGTATACGAATAAGTACGCACTTTTGCCTCGATGAATGTGAAAGAAATACGAAAGAAACGAAACTGTAGAATTTTCAAAACGCAAAACTTTTATAGGAATCTAATGGGGATATTAAAGAATGTACTCATATTTCGAACCAGGCAAGAAGAATTACTATCCTTTTGAACTGAGGACGAGAGTTAACTCTGGCATATCTTGTATGAAAAATAAAGGTTTTAATATTGTTTAGATAAACGATAGTTTGCGTTTTAAAACAATATAATACGACATTATTTTCACTGACATTCAGGACAGCATGGATATCAGAGACGTAACCACAACTAACATCACCATTTGGAATCAAACGACATTACGCGAACTCTGTTTAAAAAAGAGTATGATAATGGAGCTTTGGAAACGGCCGAGCACATACACATACGAAATAATGCAGTCTCGGTTTGATTGAGACTGTTCATGAGCGGTAGTGAAATATGCTAGCTACCGCTCACGCCCTCTAGCCTCGGATTGAGCAGAACTCAATAATCATAAAAATCAACAGTACAGAATTTTAATCATCCCGAAGATGGCAAGCATACGGCAGTGGATATTGCAATATTTGTATCTTTATTTCATCCCCTATATCCAGCGGCGTATGGTCCAAGGATCTAATAGAATTGTATGCTCCGAAGAGCGAAATAAACAAGAAGGAATTTAGTTGGGAGCAGCGGTTATGAAGCCTGCGTATCACAATTAACAGGCAAAAGACTAAATTAAAAAGCAGACAACATATCCTATGAGTAGTTAAACAATACCCAGAGCCTTTTATCGGCCGGAGTAGTGGAACCACCAAATCGAAAATTAAGTAAGAAAAAAAATGAAATTGAAGTACCACCGATCACTAAATATAAGTATCGGGCTCAGCGATCTCTAAAGATCGAATTAATAACAGTACTGATTGCAAGCGCGGGTAGACGTTTTACTGCCGTAACACTGCACAAGCAACGCTCGTTTAGTTTTCTGCACTTTTTTAGAGCATTTATGTTTACAGCACCAATTGTGATAACAAATGGACTTTTTAGTTTGTGCTTATTAAAATATCGGTATGCTCCGTGGATATCGCAAGCGAATCAGGTTATTTGTCTCATTGTGAGCGATTTCCTTGTCGGAATATTTACTAGTATGTTGGCATGTCTGAAGCAAATACCCATATGCCCTAAAACCAAGATGTCGTGTTATTTTGAGGAATATGTCTTCTTTTTGTGCCAGTGTATTTCCTTGAATCACATTCAGAGTGTTCAAAGTTAAGAAAATGTCATCTCTCCAAATCGCTCTAAACCATTTTACGTCCAAAGTAGCATCATATGGGTGCTGACGATCATACTCTGTGTGATACCATACGTTGCTTGGAGTGAACACTCAGCTGATCTAGTGTTGTCATGCGAAGGGTCAGATAAGTTATTCGACGTCATGCCTATCAAAGTCTCCAATTTCTAACTGTTCTGTGGACAGCGCCATGGGTTTTAACAAACATATTATACGGTGTTAGTTGTGTTATGGTTTGGTGCTCTTGGAATCCGGTTGCTGTGAATACACAAACCATCGTAACTCCATCGGACGTCGTTCAGGGTACAAGCACGGAAATGACAAATAAAGAAGGAGTTGCATTTGTAACAAAATATAAAGTGTTTGAAGAACATCCATCATCTGGAACATCATCATCCCAGGTAAATTCTGTTTCTCTCCCGTGTGATATTGCTACTTTTAATGGTTCTGACAATGCAACTCAACCTAAAACATACGACTTTATAAACAACCTATATCAGCACCAAGCAGTGAACAACGTCCTTGCCAATGAAGAAAAACCTCATTGCACGTTAGGTAAATCAACAGTAAAATTAGATGGTGAATTAAATGAACATCAAAGCTGTTACATAATTACTGACACACACACACAGGCAGGCAATCGGCAGCTGTTATGGACAGTTTCGATAATTGCGAAAGCGTGTCTAACGTCGTTATCGTCAAGACACTTCCATTGCAAGTACATGTACAGTTAAGGAAATTGATAAAAAAAAGAGTTGAGGACAAATCCAAGCAAATATCATGATACGGAAAATATAGCTCACATTTCTCCGGTATCCAATCCTTTAAGTGCTATAGAAGATATCACGCCTGCCCTGCAACCAAAACAGGAACTAGGTGTCGGAATTGCCTCCATGAAACCAAAATTCAACTCAACCAATGGCAACCAGAAGAGAATCGTCAATATCAATGCCAAACGAACACTAGTTACTATACGTATTTTGCTGTTTGTGCTCGACGTAACCATGTGTCCACTGATTGTTCAGCTAATAGGTCAACATATTGATCGGACATTCAGCGTGCCCGATATAACATTCGTGCTGTGTTTGCAAATCCGATTTAAAACCCTTTCGTTCATACCTTTAGAATCGGAATTCTGCGTAAGGCTGTTTTTTTGAATGATAAAACACTGATTTACAAGAAATGAAAATATCGTATGAATAGATTTATTCTGCTAGTCAACATAGAAACACAATTTGGTCATCTACATGTCTATTTCACTAAAACATATTCACTGACCATTCGATATATACTGGGGCCTAGACCGGTGTAAATAAATACTGAAAAGGTGATCCCTTTGAAGCAAAAAACACAGAGCGAAAAGTAGCAGACTCGGTTTTATTCAGTTTGTTCATGAGAGGTAATTATAAGATGCAACACCTCTCACGCCAACACTTCGCTGTGCAAGTTTCGTTTTCAGAACTTGTATGCTTGACTTATCCTTTAACACATGTGTTACTTATACCATGTTGAAGGTTTTGTGTTCACCGACATTTTGCCCATTTTAATACGATTTTCCTCAACTTTTTTTTGTGATCTTGAATTAGACACTTGTGTTGTGTTTTGGATCCTTACCGTCCGTCTATTATTAATTAAGGATCTTTGATACGTAATAACGTAGTATCTCTAATAATCACTAATTGACCCTTATTTCGCTTTTCATAGAATGGTATTACATTTAAATTTACATGAGTCTTTTAACGAACGCACTTAAAATAAATCGTTTACCTCTTCGGTTACACTCTGCGTCATCTATCAAAATCCCCATAAGAACTCTAATTTCTTAGATCTAAAGAAAGATAAAAATATCGGACAGGGAAAGCAGCATTCAAGGACGACAGTCAACCACAAAACACAAACACAAACACGCAAACAGACAAACGAGAAGGCAAAAGTAATAAAAAAATGCAAACGATATCACAAACACAAAAGTGTTGACACAATTATTTCACCATATCCAGTCGAGATCTAAATCAAGAAAAGAAGCATTATTATCAGATATATTAGCTTTGTTAAGCTGAAGTTCTTTAGGATAACTATTATTAACCATAGTTGGAGATAAAGGGTTGTCAATGTTCTATATGTCATCCAGATACCGAGAGGTGTCACTAAAGGCTTCTATAACATCTGCCTGGGTATCTGGTGTATGACTCAACATGAAGCCTCTTTCATAGCAAAGTAAAAACAAATCTGCGACAAGTGGTGCACAGTTCGTACCCATAGCAACACTTTGTCTATAAACGGTGGTTCCATGTCTGACGAAAATAGTATCTAATAGGAAAATGAGTGCTTCACAAACTTCATAGCAAAGAAATATAAAAAGATCGGACAGGGAATGTAGCATTCAAGGAGGACAGTCAACCAAAAACACAGAAACAAACAGGCAAACAGACAAACAAGTAGGCAAAAGTAATAATATAAGCAAACGACATCACAAACACAAAAGGGTTGACAATATGGCTACCGCCTTGGAACGGTCAGTGACAAAGTAGGCCACTGGGGGTGGGTATAAACCGGTTCTAGGGTGCACTAAACCTTACACTTACCCTACTGTCATCCCATTAAAACAGGACAATGAAGGTACTCAATGACTTGGCAGAAGCCAGATAAACAAGAGAATAAACCATAAGGGCACGACAAGAAAGATCATAGACAAACATCAAACGCCACCGTCCCAATGGGCTTTAGGTAGGCGTCATCATAGGGTCCACAGCCTGTCCGGTCATCGTATAATTAAAGAGGAAAGCATAGTGGCGAACTGTAAAAGGGTTCACCACCAAGCATGAAGTACGTTGCAAATGCAAAATGATAGGGTCATAACCACTTTTGATAAACATTTAAACAAGTTTAACAAAGATAGTATGAAAGTGATCATGACCAAGAATCTTACGAAGTTTATAAATCACATCACCATAGAAGTAAGGTTTTGATAGTCCTTGTCGCAGAAAAATCCTTAAATTACTTTTATATTTGGAAAGAAGATCAGGATTACGATTATAAAATTTTGAAAAAGGTTCTACGAAGGTTATGGTAACGGTAACCCTGATTGAGTAACTTTTTAGTTATACAAAGATTACGAATATTAAAGTCCTCAACTCGAGTACAAGCTCTAGAAAAACGAATACGTTGAGACAGATACACCCCATAAGAAGTTGCTCGGGGAACATCCCCATCCATGTGGGGATAATTAACAATGTCAAAATTAAAATCATCTCTCTTGTCATAGATTTCGCTAATTATTTCACCATTTTTAATCGAGAGATCTAAATCAAGAAAAAAAGCGTTATTATCAGATCTATTTTCTTTATTAAGCCGAAGTTCTTTAGGATAAATATTATGAACCATAGTTGGAAAGAAAGGGTTGTCAATGTTCAGTATGTCATCCAGATACCGAGAGGTGTCATTAAAAGCTTCGATAACATCTGCCTGGGTATCTGGTGAAAGACTCAACATGAAATCCCTTTCATAGCAAAAAAAAAACAAATCTGCGACAATTGGTGCACAGTTCGTACCCATAGGGATACCAACAATTTGTCTATAAACGGTGGTACCATACCTGACGAAAATATTATCTAATAGGAAGATGAGTGCTTCACAAACTTCATAGCAAGTCCACATAGTATAATTGTCTAAACTGCCGTTAGTGAAAAACGCTTTAATATTATTACATGCCAAAAACGTAGTATTTTCTCTAGCGAATGTTTTTTGAATAAGAGAAATTAGCTTGTCTTTAATAAGATGATGTGGTAAAGTTGTATATAGTGTAGACAAATCATAAGTACTTATTGATGAAACTTGACCTTTATTGAAAATTTTATCAAGAACGTCTCCTGAATTTTTTATAGACCAAAATAAATTAATCCCAGAGTTTTCATAAGTTTTATCACAATACAGTTAAACGTGATCTTTAACGGCGGTAAGACAAGAAGTTAAAAGTTTGGAGATGTTTGTTGTGGTGCAGGAACTAGAATTAGAAATAAAGCGAGCCTTATACGGATTTTTATGTAATTTAGGAATCCAGTACATGGTAGGCAGTTTATTTTGCTTATCGCTTACACCAGCCTTGAAAGAAGTGCACCGAGTGATATGTGCGGAAACAACATCATCCTCAGTAGAAATAACTGGAGTATACGAATTGGTGCTGCCGAGTTCCAGAGATAAAACATTGACGTAATGTAGGCGTCAAACAATAATTACATTATTAGCTGCTTTATCTGCAGAAACTAAAACAAGTTTATTATGAAATTCCTGAATTCCCGATTTTAGATTACGAAAGGAAAACCTAGGTCTCGGTAGTAAAGAGGGGTTAGCATTATAAAAGTTAATAGGTGTATCTATAATTTTAAGAATAGACTTTTTCCAAGTAGATAGCGAGTTTTGGTCCGCATGTTCTCTACGACACCATTTTATACTAAAATCTTCAATGGAGTGGGCAATCTGGGCACGACAGGCATTAAAATCAATAGTTGAAGGTAATCTATATTTAGGACCTTTCGAAATCAAATGCCGAATACGTTTATCAACAATATCAAAATTACCAGTGATGACATGACCTCCTGGAGCATAGCAAAATTTTGATGTGTTGCATTCACATTCCTTAGGCGTATTAAGTACTATATCAAGGTCAGTGTAAGTTGTTTTAGTTCCTGCTGATAAAGCAGCTAATAATATAACTATTGTTTGAAGCCTCGATTACGTCAATCAGGAACTCGGGAGTACTAATTCGTATACTCCAGTGCAATCTACTGAAGATAATGTTGTTTCGACGCAAATCACTCAGTGCAATATGTTTAAGACTGGAATAGACGAAAAGCAAAACAGACTTCCAACGATGTACTGGATTCCCAAATTAGACAAACAACCATATAAAGCCCGTTTTAATTCCAATTCTAGTTCTTGAACCACTACAAATATCTCCAAACGTTTAACATCTTGTCTTACTGCCGTTAAATACTACTTAAACAATACTGTGCTAAAGCTTATGGAATCTCTGAGGTTAATTTATTTTTGGTCTATTAAAAATTCAGGTGACGTTCTTGATAAAATTTGCAATACACGTCAAGCTTCATCTATCAGTGCTTATGATTTTTCTACATTATATACAACTTTATCACACAACATTATCAAAGACAAGCTTATTGCTCTCATTCAAAAATCATTTGGTAGGGAAAAGACTACATTTTTGGCCTGTAACAATTTTAAAGCGTTTTTACTAACATCAGTATGGACAATTACACGATGTGGACTTGCCATGAAGTTTGTGAATCACTTATGTTTCTATTAGATAATATTTTCGTCAGGTATGGAACTACCGTTTATATACAAATTGTTGGTATCCCTATGTGTAGCTCTTGTCGCAGATTTGTTTTTATATTACAATGAAAGAGATTTCATGTTGAGTCGTTCATACCCTTTTGTGTTTGTGATGTCTTATTTGACCTTTTATTCATTATTCTTTAAATGTGTTCTTTGTTTCTGTGCGTGTTTGTGGTTGACTGCCGTCCTTAAATGCTGCTTTTCCTGTTCGATTTTTATATCTTTTTCACCATATACCCAGGCAGATGTTATTGAAGCCGTTAATGACACCTCTCGGTATCTGAATGACATATTGAACATTGACAACCTTTTCTTTTCTACTATGGTTTATGATATATATCCTAAACAAAATCAACTTAACAAAACTAATATTTCTGATACTAACGCTTCTTTTCGCGATTAGCATCTCTCTATTGAAAATGGTGAAATACTTAGCAAAATCTATAACAAGAAATATGATTTTAATCTTGACATTGTTAATTATCCCCATTTATATGGTGATGTTCCCCGAGCAAATTCTTATAGGGTCTATGTGTCTCAACTTATTTGTTTTTCTAGAGCTTGTACTCCAGTTTAGAACTTCAATATTCGTAATTTTTGTATAACTGAAAAGCTACTCCATCAGGGCAACCGTTACCATAAACTTAAAACGTAAAACCTTTGTAAAATGTTATTATCGTAACCCTGATCTTCTTACAAAAAATATAAAAGTAATTTAAGAACACTTCTGCGACTAGGACTATCACAACATCACTTCTATGATGACGTTATTTAAAAACTTCGTAATATCCTTGGTCATGATTACTTTCATACTATCTTTGTTAAACTTGTCAAAATGTTTATCAACAAATGTTATGACCCTATCATTTTGTAACGCACTGCATGCTTGGTGGTGGACCCATTTACAGTTCGGCACTATGCTTTCCTCTTTAATTGTGCGATGACCGGACAGGCTGTGGACCCTATGATGACGTCTAACTAAAGCCCAAAAGGACTGTGATATTTGATGTTGTCTGCATCTTGTCTAGTCGTGCCCTCAAGGGTTTATTCTCTTGTTGCTCTGGCTTCTGCCAAGTAATTATGTACCTTCTTTGTGACTTTCTAGGCTATTCAGTTTTGTATTTATATATACACGAGCATCTTTGTGTTTTACTTGTATTGCCTATTAATGCTGCCTTGTTGGTTAGAGAATAGTTCATGGCGGGGGTTTCTTTACACAGTTCAGTTCTACTGGGATGACAGTAGGGTAAGTGTGAAGTTTGGTGCACTCTTGAAGATGGTTTAACCAGTTTTAGCTCAACTAGCCAAAGGCCAATGGCCAGCAGAGCTATTGGGATGATGTGTTGTCCGTCGTCCGTCCGTCCGTTAACTTTTGCTTTGTGAACGATCTAGCCCCTTCATTCCGAGTTATTGCACTTGAGTTAACGAAATATACTATATTATGCCTTGTGAACACTCTAGCCTCTTCATTTTACATGCGATCTTAACCAAACTGGTCTTTTTTTTATGTCAATAACAGCTCCGATGCATTTGAAAACCTTGAATTAACGAAAAATGCTATATTTTCATTTGCGAACATTTAGGCACCTTCATTTATAATTTGATATCTGCCAAACTTGCACAAATTGTTAATATCAATAAAAGCTTGGACAAGTTTGAAAATCAGCCAGATCGAATCAGTAACACCGGAGTTATGGCCCTTGATTTGCTGAAAATGCCATATTCTGCCTTGTGAACACTCTAACACCTTCATTTATTATTTGATCGTTAATAAACTTGCATAGATTGTTAATACATGTATCTACAAAAGCTCAGGCCAATTTAAAAAACAGATCAAATCAGTAACACCGGAGTTATGGCCCTTGTTTTACTGAAAAATACAATTTTCTTCTTTGTTACCGCTCTAGCACCTTCATTTATTACTTGATCTTTACCAAACTTGCTCAGATTGTTAATATCGATGAACTCGCGGAAAAGTTTGAAAACCAGCTATATCGTATTATTCACATCAGAGTTGTGTCCGGTGATTTGCTGAAAAATGCAATTTTCTGCATTGTGACCACTCTAGCACCTTCATTTGTTATTTGATCTTTACCAATCTTGCAAAGATTGTTGATATCAACAGAAGCTCAAAAAAGTTTGAAAACCCAGCGAGATCGGAATAGTAACATAAGAGTTAGGCCCTTGATTTAGTTAAAATGCTGTATTTTGCCTTTTTAAGATGATAGGGCTTTCATTTTTCATCCGATCTTTGCCAAACTATATCAGGTTGCTAATATCAATGCAAGCTTGGACAAGCTCGCAAACCAGCCAAATCGGATTAGTAATACCAGAGTTATGGCTCTTGATTTAGTTAAGAAAAACTGTATTTACCTCGATTTCAACGAAAGTTTGCAGGGATGATCAGTGTCAAGCCTTGTTATGCATATCGTCACCGTATTCCGGTTGAATGATTTTGCAGAGTTATGGCCCTTTAAAGGTTCTAGTACACAAACTTTGTCCGGACTAGTACTCTTGAACCCCTAGTCGGAATTCAACGAAAATTTGCAGATGTAATCTGTACCAAGCCTAGTTGTGCATATCATCGCCTTGTTCCGGATTTAAGATTTTTGGCGGAGTTATGGACCTTTACAGGTTTTACAGACAACATTGGCAAGTATTCCGGTTGAATGATTTTGGCAGAGTTATGTCCCTTTAAAAGTTTTAATATACCAACTTTGTCGATATTAGTCTTTTCTGACCTCATGTCCGGATTTCAGCGAAACGTTTTAAGGATGATCAGTACCAGGCCTAGTTGTGCATACCATCGCCGTGTTACGGTTGAATGATTTTTGGCGGAGTTATGGGACTTTAAAAGTTTCAGTAAATAAATTTTGTCCGGACTAGTTCTCCTGAACCACTGGCCGGATTTCAGAGAAACTTTGCAGGAATGATAGTGCCAAACCAATGATTTTTGACCGCGTTATGACCCCTTATACACAAAGTTTATCCACACTAGTTTTCCTGAACCCATGACTGGATTCAGTGAAACGTGGCAGGAGTTATCAGTATCAACCCTAGTTGAACATATCGATGTCGTGTTCCCCAACACAGACTCCATATAGCAGTAGAGCGATACAGTTTTTGATAGTGTAAACAGGTTAAATATGTTGTCGTAATTAAATATGATCTTCATTCTCGACCTGACATTACTTAATTTTGTACAATATTCCCACACTTTGACCACCATACAACCAGTTTAAAATGTATAGATATGCTTATAAGATAAGGCCCAAATGAATCTATCAACATGTGTAATGTCGATTTCAGAAGTTCTTCTAGTTCACTCCCGATCTAAAACACACACACACACACACACACACACACACACATAAACGCATACACACACATACACACACACACATACACTTACATGCACACATCCCGACCCGCATCCGACCCCACACAAACCAACCTTCACAACTGATAGTTTTGTGATAAAAAAGAGTATTTATTGGCTGATTAATCTAGTAAATATTTTGTTTTCAATGATTATACTGACTCTTAAAAGGTTGCGTTTCTCTTTTCCTTAAGTGTATAAGCAATTGAATATAATTTAAGTTGGTATAAAATCCCCAGAGATAACCATAACAAATGTAGCATGCTAAAATGTATTTAATATAGAGTTTAATTAACATTGTTGAAGTGATACGGGAAATAATTCCCGAGTGAGAAAGATTCTTGCGATATAGAAACGAGTGCGTTTTCGCACGAGTTTCTATATCGCAAGAATATTTCACACGAGTGAATTATTTTCCGTATCACGACAAAAATGTTAATTAAACTATATAATATATATTCTGTGATGAATTTCTTTCCAATCGTCTTTTGACACAAGTATTCCTTCTTCTGTCACTCCTTTGGCGACAGCGCGGGGTAATATCATGACGTCAATTCGTGACGTAATATCGTGACGTCTATCGTTTAGTTCATAACATTTAGCTGCGGTGCTATCTTGCACATTTGGCGAGATAGCACAGTAGAGGAAGGGATATGTTATAGATTTTCTCAAACTGGGAAATTTCAATAATTCATCACAGAATATATAATATAAGTGTATATATGCATACACTTCATTAAAATATATAAATATTACAAATGAGAAGAAGAAAAAGTATGCCTTCCACAATTTAGTTAAACTTTAAGCAGGGAATTATTTCCTTGAGTTCATGACATTCCTAAGCTTTTGCCAAGGCCTTTAATCGTATTATGGTTGACTGGTTTAAACCCCATGTGACCTTTTAGCCACTGACCTTCCAATAGGCTACACATGTTGTAGAGCCCCTTAATGCGTCTATTCATCCTTGTAATTGTTTATAGTGTGCCGATTTACTGTATTCATACACTTATGGTCATGTAAGATTTTTTTTTTTAAGAACAGTTTTTAACATGAAAATCATTATAAAATGTCTCAAATACATTACCAATGTGATATAAACCAACACTGGCACTCTAAATTAGTGAAAATGCCTTTTTTTAGTAAAAGAAATGAGAATTATTTATCAGTAGCCATTATGCGACTACCCCAGGCAAGCACTTCCTGTTTTCCAATGGGTGTGCTACACCTTAATGCTTCTATCCATCCTTGTATTGTAATTGTTTTTTGTTTTCAGTGTGTGTTTTCGGAAGACTCAGAATACTTTAATTCCTGTTTGAGTTTGCAGATATTTGTATATTATACATATATTAAAAAAAGTCAGATCCCCATTCCCTTATACCATAATAAAGATTTTCTTTGTTAATAAATTGCTGTTGTGAACGCTTTTTATTGGATGAACATGGTATTGATTTTATTATTACCTGTAGTTGTAAATTATATTTTTTCAAGACATGGCTCTAAGCCGTGTCGTTGGGAGATGGGCATGAAGTCTCTAGCACAGGAATTGTCCATATGTGAGGTTATTGGTGACTGTTACAAGTCGGATATATTCTGGATAAGTGAATGTTTTACTATTGTTTAGATAAATGAAAGTTTGTTCTTCAGGCAATATAACTCGACATTATTGTCACTGACATTCGGGACAGCATGGCTATCAGAGACGTAAATGCAACTAATATCACCGATTGGAATCAAACGACAATAAGCGATCTCTGTATGAGTCGCTCGTTTAGTTTTCTGAGCTTATTTGGAGCATTTATGTTTACAGTTCCAATTGTGATAACAAATGGACCTTTTATTTTGTGCTTATTAAAACATCGGTATGCTCCGTGGATATCGCAAGCGAAACAAGTTATTTGTCTCATTGTGAGCGATTTCCTTGTCGGAATATTTACTAGTATGTTGGCATGTCTAAAGCAAATACCCATATGCCCTAAAACCAAGATGTCGTGTTATTTGGAGGAATATGTCTTCTTTTTGTGTCAGTGTATTTCCTTGAATCACATTCTAGCAGTTTGCATTGAAAGAGTGTTGAAAGTTAAGAAAATGGCATCTCTCCAAAGGCGCCCTAAGCCATTTTACGTCCAAAGTGGCATCATATGGATGCTGACAATCATTCTCTGCGGGGTACCATACGTTGCTTGGACTGAAAACTCATCAGATCTGGTATCGTCATGCGAAAAGGCAAACAGTTTATTCAGTGACACGCCTATCAAAAGTCTCCGTTTTTTTACTTTTATGTGTACAGCACCATGCGTGTTAACAAATATATTATACGGTGTTAGTTGTGTTATGGTTTGGTGCTCTTGGAATTCGGTTGCTATAAGTACACAAACCATCTTGAAGCAAGATTTAACGCCAACATGTATTCCTCAATCAGACGTTGTTGCGGGTACATCGACAGAAATGACAAAGTCAAATAAAGAAGGAGTTGCATTTGTAACAAAGGATAAAGAGTTTGAGCAACACGCATCATCTGGCAAATCATCATCCCAGGTAAACTCTGTTTCTATCCTGTGTGATGTTCCTGCTTTTAACGGTAGTGTCAATGGAACTAAACCTAAAACATCCGATCTTTTAAACAAGCCGCATCAACACCAACCGGTGAACAACATAAGCATCGCTACCAAGGAAGCCAGACGTCTCTGTACTGAAGCACAGGCAGACAATCAATCGACAGCAGTTATGGACAGATTCGACAATTGCGAAAGCGTGTCTAACGCCGTTATCGTGAAGACATTTCCAGTACATGTACAGTATGAGGCCATTGATAAAAAAGTGTTCAGCACAAGCCAAAGCAAATACCATGGTGCGGTAAATATAGCTCATATTCCACCGCTATCCGAGCCTTTAGGTGTTATACAAGATATCGCGCCTGCCGTGCAACCAACACAGGAACTAGGTGTTGGAATTGCTACCGTGAAACCAAAATTCAACTCATCCAATGACAACCAGAAGAGAGTCGTTAATAACAATGCCAAACGAACACTAGTTACCATAGGTATTCTGCTGTTAGTGCTCGACGTAACCATGAGTCCACTGATAGTTCAGCTAATTGGTCAACAGATTGATCGGACATTCAATGTGCCCGATATATTATTCGTGATAGTATTTGCAAATCCGATGCTGAACCCTATCGTCCATACGTTTAGAATCGGCATTCTGCGAAAGGCTGTTTTTCGAATGATAAAAAACTGGTTTACACGAAATAAAAATAGGGTGTGAATTGATTTATTCTGCTAGTCAGTATAGATACACAATTTGGTCATCTATATGTCTATTTTACTGAAGGTTTACATCAAATATCGTATTCATTCGATATTGACTGAGGGCTGGACCGGTGTAACACTTCGCTGTGCGAGTTTCGATTTCAGAACTCGTATGCTTGGCTTATACTTGTTTTAATTTTGTCTTTGCAGTGAGTCTTTTTTATCTATAATCAGTTGGTAAAAATGCTACAGAACAACATAAACGTTCGACACTTTAATTTAGATACTGCAAACAGGTTATATAAACCAAATATATTGTTGTCCTAATTAAAAGATGATATTATTTTTACTTAAGTTTGAACAATAATTCCCAAACTTTGACCACAATACAACTAGTTTAAATTGTAAAGATATTTTCATAAGATATAGGCGCAAATGAATCTATCAAAATGTATAATGTTAATTTCAGAAATTCTTCTAATTCATACCCCCGATCCAAAACACACACGCATACGCACGCACGAACGGAACCACATACACACACACACACACACACACACACACACACAAATATTTCAGGTTCACCCATTTACGGCATGCATGTATATACACTAATTATTTTGAATGTGTTATGTTTAGATTGCTTTGACAAAATATGTTAAGATTGTCTTGACAAAATAAAATCACATGTATTACGTGTTGGCCATCTGCAGTAATATCTTGTTTTTTGCTGTTCAGATTAAAAAGGGCAAATAAATCGTTCTCTTTGTCAATTAGACTTAAATAACAACATAAATATCAAGGTTTTAGCTAGTTAATTTATGGCAATCATTCGTTTAATGTATATGTAAATATGTAAAATAAATTAATTTGATTTAGATTGAAATGGTAACCTAAACATGCAAAGTAAAAAACGAAAATCTTACGTGCTGTAAACTACTTTAATATATAGAGAGATTATTTAACTGCTGTGATCGATTATGGGGAAATCATTTACGGTTAAACGTGTTGTTCTTTTCACGAACGAGCGTATGCGAGTGAGTAGGAAAAAACACGACTACCATCGAGTGAAGGATTTCCTTATAATGGAACCCAGCAGTTAAATAATCTATTTATTACGTTTTAAATCAGTTTATCAGTTTAAATTTAACCTAAATTATTCGCTTTATTGAACATTATCAGCGGATGACGTCGACGTCAGCAACAGTTAGTTATTTTTATTTTCAGAGTTAGTTTTTAATATTTAGCGATTATGAATATTTTTTCACTCAGAAATCCCAATCTTTCACCCTCAGAAATGTAATAAACAAGAATTTCCAATAATGTTCAGTAAATAGTCAATTCGAATTCGTACAATCAATGTTTTAGCTAGTTTTTTCTCTTGTGGATCTGGTATCTGCTATTGAGTATTTGATTTGTGACATTCTTGACTTAATGTATATAATTTATTATACATGACCATCTTTGTCTTATCATTATATTGCCTGTTAATGCTAGAATGTCCTTACTTACACTGGCCCGTTTAACTGGGATGATAATAGTGAGGTTTGGAGAACCCTAGAACCTGGTTTAAATCTTCAGCGGTCTTTCTGCCAATGGCCGTCAATTATCAACCATTTTGTGTTCATCATGTCACATATTTTGCTTCTGTTCATACATGTTATTGTTTTTTGTTGTTTTTTTTTGTGTGTGTTTTTTTTGGTGTTGATGGGGGGATACATGTTATTGTTTTTTGTTGTTGTTTTTTTGTGTTTTTTTGTTTGTTGTTGGTGGGGGGGGGGGGGTGTGTGGGGGGGGGGGGGTTGTAATTGCGTGTTTTTGGTTGAACACACATTCCTGTTGACTATTATATATTTTGTATCCTCAAAATTGTTGTCCCTGTATGCGTTTACATGCAAAATAAATATCATTATATGGCGAATATTCTATCAAGAAATGTTTTTTACTTCAATATGTCGCTACTGGTAGAATTTAGTCTTTGATCAGGGATCTCGCCAATAATACCTGTTTCAATGTGGAGTTGTAATATTGCAAATCAAAACTGCGTCAATAATACATATAGAGTATATTATATGTTATATCTTGCTTTTTATAATAATATAAATATGAAATTTAAACAATACGTTTAAGACATGTTTTGTAAGAAATAGAAATAATATTGAAGTATGAAAGTCGAACAGGAAATGTAGCATTCACAGAACACAGTCAACCAAATACACGTATGGAAAAAACACGAAATGACAAATAGAAGCACCGCATGCGACACCACAAACACAAATGGGTCGTAAATAGGGGGACCGCCCTGGAACGGCCAGTCACAAAAATGCCTCCGGGGGACCAAACCACCAGATCCCAACACTACCACACCTTCAGCATAATCATACGGAAAGTGCAAACAAAATCCCCCCCCCCCCCCCCCCCCCCACTCCTCACAAACACACACACACCAGGCCGAACACACAAACACACCAGGAGCACCAATAGGCAACACATAATTCTAGATCACAAGAAAAGTAAAGGATATAGTGTATATATGGGTGTATATGTGCGTATTTGCAAATGTGTTTATATTTGAGAATATAGGAATGAATGTACGTATATAATGATGCATGGCTATACATATCTATACATAAAATATCTCTTCATAGAAACTGTAAAAAACTATATTTTCACAATTCTCTATATTCGTTATTAATCATTTCTAACAATTTTTCGCAATTTCCGTCACTCAACAGGCAGGGTTTGAAACAGTTCGACTCTTGCATTGAATTGGTGAACGCTGTGATACGGATAAACCTTGAAGTTGGTCATATTGTTAAAATGTTGATTATAACTTTTACTTAAATCTGAACTGTGAAATAAAATAATATCCTTTTCTTTTAATAAAAAAATGAACTTTTTTTTTACAGATTTCAAATCTCACCACTATTATTTCCGTTATAATAAAACAAATATTGCATCCCAGTGGGGTTACAGTGGATATTGTCAACCTGATGTTGACAATATCCACTGTCACTCAGGTTGACAATATCCACTGTCATCCTCACTGAAATGCACTACTATATAACATACTGATGCATGTCCATACATAGAATATATAATGGTGCACATTTGAGATTATATTGTTGCATGGCTATTCATAAAATGCCTAACGTTGCATGTTTGAGAATATAATGATGTGTGTATATACATGAGGGATATAATGTTGTATACTTAGGAATATATTGGTGTATGTCTATACGTAAAAACACTATGGTGCATATTTGAGAATACACTGATGCATGTATACATGAGATACAGTATGGTGCATACATGAAAAATATTGATACATGTCAATACATAAAATACATTACGGTACATTTGAGATAATGTTGATGCATGTCTATTCATGCAACATATGACGGCGCACCACAGTAATCTATTTGCCGATTAATATCATATTTATCTGCCTATATTTTTATTTCAAAAAAGATTAAATTAACATATACTGGGTACATTTTAACAAAATATAGATAAAAAGTATGAGCCGATTATAATTTATGACTGCATTTTGTGCATGCTTTTTGTATGTTTTTATTAATATATAAATTTAATTTATATGTTCTGTATGAATATGAAATGTATGCCTAGGAAAAAAGAAACATTAAATTAAAGGAAACACATGTTCAAATGGGCCAAAATGTCAACGATCGCAACATATTTTAATTGTTGTTTTGTTTTAATGCGTGTGTTTGGTTGACTGTGAAAGCTTCAATTCTTGTTAGTCTTTTAAACCTACTTTCGACATGATATAAATATAGATATAAATAGAGATATAAATATAGATATAAAAATCGAACAGGAAAAATAGCATTCAATGACGACAGTCAACCACAACACACACAGAAACAAAGAACAACCGTTGGGGTTTTAAACCAGATTCTAGGATGCACCAAACCTCACACTTATACCCTACTGTCATCCCACTAAAACGGGACAGTGTAAATAAAGATATCCCCGCCATGAACTATTCTCTAGCCAACGAGGCAGCATTAATAGGCAATAAAACAAAACACACAGATGCTCGAGTGTATATATAAGTACAAAAAACAATAGCCTAGAAAGCCACAAAGAAGGTACTCGACGACTTGGCAGAAGCCAGAAGTATACATCTTTTAAGGATAACACTGGATATATGAAATTCGTTTTGTAACATAGTTTATTATTGTTGAACACACATTGGTATTATTGTCAAACATTACTAAAACATAATTTATAAATTAAGCAAAGTCATGCTGCTCAAGCGGTAGTCATTATTAGGCTTAGATTACAGTCAGTTTTGTGCCAATCGTCAGAGACAGGAGTGGACCAGCTCTGATGGCGGGAGCTAACCTTTTCATTTGTCTTTAATGTTCAACCTGTTTCACAGCAACCTAACCATAACCCTAGTTCTAACCTTACCTCTGACGCCTGGCAAAACCATGACTGATCCTTGCCAAAGAAGGTGTTCATCATTCCACACTATCATCGATATTATATAATTATTGCATCCTAGTGAAAGTGACCTTGAATTTGTCAAACTAAGTAAAATACAGTTGATCGGGACAGCCAAAGTTGACATTATTTTTTTAAGTTTGACAATAACAAATGTCTCATTCTTGGAAATAGTTTGCCTGGTATAATCATATAAATGTTAGAAATTAAAACATTATTTTTAAAATATGTTTTTTGAAAATTGAAAATGATACTGCTTAGTTAGCATGTAAAACGTAGTATAGTATTGCTGAATACACAATGTTATTGTTGTCAAACGTTAATAAAATGTAGTTTATTAATTCAGCAAAATCCTATTTGTGTTACTTCAAATCCCTCAAATTATGCAAATACGAAATACGAGCATTATAACTATAGCGTTATATGTACCTCCAACCAACTAGCATCAATGAATTTTAATTATGACCTCGGCGATTTATTTTTAATAGTATGCTCGTTTCAGTGAAATCGAGAGTTCTTGGGTTGGAAGATATAAAAAATGGAAAAAAGAATAACAAAGACGTTATTCTAAGTGACATTTCTTTTCCGCAAGTACTTCCTCTACTTTAGCAGATTTTCAGATTGTAGCCATCTTTGTGACATATGGTGTCAGACCGGTGAAAATCAGCCCATTGAACACAATGCAAAATAGGCTATATTTGGAGATCAGTCACAAGTTCCACAACATTTGTTCGCTTAAATACACTTTTATTCTGTGTATTAAACACATTTGGCTAGCAAACGGTCCCATATCTGGAATAAAACACCGATTCAGTTTTTCAACATTTCGCGTCATTCATTTGCACCATGGGTATTTTGAAATAAACATCTGTCAAAACCACATCTCTACCTAACCTCTGTGCTCATACTCTCCAAAGAAATAATCCTGACAAACACAGTAAAATACTTACTATTCATGACAACAGATATACTACTTTAACCTCAGGTTAGATTTAACAATGAAATAGAAACTAATCTTGGGAAAAACACATGCAAACTAGAAACTTTGGATTCTTTCAAGGAACTATTGCAGCACCCTACGACCCGGAAGTATTTCCTGACTGGTCTGACACCATATATATATATATATATATATGTTTTTGATTGTGGCAGCGAAAGGGTTAAAGGTTGTCAAGGACTGTTATGGTATTATGTTGGCCAATCAGCACCAATCTATTAATTTTAATCGAAGATAATTATCGTCTTGTATAGATTGAAAGAAACAAACACGAAGCCATTTCTTCTTGCCTTTCTATCATGCGTTTAACAATAGTTCTCCATAGAGGTGTAAAAAATTCCAAGGCGTCTCTGGCGTTCTTAAATAAAATTGTGTTTTGCACCAACAAAATAAAAAGGTTATCAGGTGAACAGGAATAAACATTCCAGGCCCACCCTCCATTTACGTCGAGATAACAAAAACATATCCAGAATGGGTCTAGCACCTTTCACCTACAGAAGTGAAGACTTGTGCAACTTCCGTTGTTAACAATCCGTTTTTCGCTGAATACCCTAACATTGTTTTCTTCCGCCATTCAAGTAACACCTGAAACAATAAAAAAAAAAAAAAAAATATTGGAAAGGGGATCCCTTGGAAGCAACAAACACAAAAATTAGAAAAGTAGCAGACTTGGTGGCTTTGAAGTAGAATACCGCTTAAGCCGGTGCTAGAGCGTGTTGAGGTGTTGCTTCTTTCATAACTTCTCATTAACAGACTTAATAAAACCGAGTCTGCTGCTTTATTCTCATAATTATGTTTGTTGCTCACAAAGGATCACCTTTATCAGTATTTTATTGGGTTTATTAAGTCTGTTCACGAGAGGTAATATAAATTGCATTACCTCTCGCGCCCCCTAGAAAATATTACATCGGGGATTTTATCCGATAATTGGATAAAAAGTGACAATTCCTGATGCGGATCAACACGGATAAATCGGGAAAAAGAGAGTCTTCTATAATGTACTAGCTTATTAGCTAACCCCTACAACATAACGTGGATTTGTGTTCAATGGTAATGCGTTTGGTCCAATGTAAATCCAGACAAACTGTCGACAGCCCCGTAAGTTGGCAAAACGTAATTTCCGTTTTTAGCTGCCAACATATCAAAACTTTAAGTTTTCCCAGAGTCAGTCGGTAGTGTGTCTGTCTGGATATGGAAAAAAACTGTTTCAACACTTGACAGTTTCCTTAATGAAAATGATTTATATAGCAAGAATCATAATAACTTTCAAGGGCGACAGTAAAACATTCAGCAATATTTAGATTGAAGGGTTTTGGATGTAAAAGGAATGGATAAAGCAATCGTTCAATTGTATTTGTATTAAGAAAATAATTCAAAGGGGATGAGCGGAAGATTTGTATTTCTTTTGAATATTTATCATATTTCAGTTGTTCACTTTATCCGTTATGTGCTGCATATTCGCTGATACTATATAACCATATCAAACAAACAAAAAATGGTTGCTCTAAACTATAAATAATGTCCAGAATAAAGTCCCAAATGTATTCGATACGTTTTTCATATTGTCCCGTTTACTAGCATTGAGCTAATTGTTCAGTATTCTACCATACTAAATGTTGATCCGGAACGATTTTGAATGTTGATAAGGAGCTACTTTCAACGGTAAAGGAACGTGCCTAATGTAACACTTGTTTCAACATATGTGTCAGCATGGTTGCAGATCATTCATCAGTTGTATAGTAAAGGAAAAGAAGAAACGAAACTATGTATTAATAGTCAAATATCTTAGCGTGCATTTAACTAACAAAACTATAATTTTACTTCAGTAGATAGTATTTAGGTCCCATATTAATATGCAGCTAGTTTTGTGTGAATCAGAGTGTCAGATAAACGTTCATAGGCGAAACCAAGCGTTACGTCATATAACGCGGGCAGCAAATACTAACAACGTATTCGGTTAGAAAGGAGGACCCTTGTGTTCACGGGGGTTTCACGGCGGTTTCTCGGCGTTTTTTGCCTGGGTGCATGTTTAACATGGGTTTTTTTCTAACATATTCCCATTCCCATATACTATTATAAAGAGTTACCTTGTTAATAAATTGCCGTCGTGAACGCTTCTTACTGGATGAACATGGTATTGATTCTAGTTATAACCTATCGTAGTCAATTATATTGGCTCAAGAACAGTCTCTAAAACAAGTATGAAAGGCGAAATTTGGAAATCGTCGAACACGTTAAATACAAAAACTATTGCAGTCTCGGTTTGAACGATAATGAAAAGTGCTTGCTATCGTTCCCGCCCTCTAGCCCCGGGTTGAGCAGAAATCAATATTAATCACTTCGATAGTACAGAAATTTAAGTTATCCCGAAGATGCTATGCATATGGCGGTGACCATGGTCCCAGTTTCTAACAAAACGCAATTTAGTCTTTTAAAAGGCAGTCAACAAGATATCCTAAGAGAGATTAAACAATACTCAGAACCTTTAAAGGCTGGAGTAGTGGAATCACTCATTCAAAATTCAAGTAAGAAAACAAAGGAATTAAGAATGTATCCCCGATATCTATAAATATCGGGCTCAGCGATTTTCAAAGATCGCAATAAATAACAGTTCTGATTGGACAGTTCATGAAAAATGCTTGCTACCGTTCATGTCCTCTAGCCCCGGGTTGAGCAGAACTCAATATTAATCATGTCAATATTACAGAAATTTAAGCTATCCAGAAGATGCTATGCATATGGCGGTATTTTCACATCAGTCCATGGCCAGCGGCCTATGGTCCCATTTTTCTAACAAAACGCTTTGCCTTAACGAGAAAACAATGGGGGTGAAATAAACAAACTGGACACAATGGACTTTAAGGGTGAGGTTTGGTGCATCCTAGAACCTGGTTTAAACCCGCAGCGATCTTTTTTGCCACTGACCGTTCCAAGGCGATAGCCCTATTGTCAACCCTTTTGTGTTTGTGATGTCTTATTTGGCCTTTTATTCATCTTTAGAGTTGTTCTTTGTTTCTGTTTGTGTTTATGGTGGACTGTCGTCCATCAATGCTATTTTTCCTGTTCGAATTTTATATCTATATTTAGTTGGATCAGAGGTTATGAAGCGTATCACAGGTAACAGTCAAACGACTAAATTAAAAGGCAGGCAACATATCCTAAGTGTGATTAAACAATACTCAGAACCTTTAACGGCTGGAGTAGTGGAACCACCCATTCGAAATTCAAGTAAGGAAACAAAAGTATTGAGAATGTACCACCGATATCAGTAAATATCGGGCTCAGCGATCTCCAAACATCGGAATGAATAACAGTGCAAGCACGGGGAGACATTTTTCTTCCGCCACACTGCACAGGTAACGCTACTGTGATATATAAAAAAGTAAGAAAGGAGAAAAACAAAAACTATTGCAGTCTCGGTTTAATTGAGACTGTTCATGAACGGTAGTGAAAAATGCTTGCTACCGTTCACGTCCTCTAGCCCCGTGTTGAGCAGAACTCAATATTAATCATGTCAATAATACAGAATTTTAAACTATCCCGAAGATGCTATGCATATGACGGTGACCATGGAACCTTCATTGCGGTATTTTCACATCATTCCATGGCCAGCGAAATATGCTGCGTATCACAGGTAGCAGTCAAAAGAAAAAATTAAAAAGCAGGCAACATTTCCTAAAATATATCTAAGCCAGATCATGGACAGGTGGTTAACTGTTTTAATCAACATTTCTAGCATCGAAATTGTCTATATATGAGGATGTTGGTGACTGTTACAAGTCGGATATAGTCTGGGTACCATACGCTGCTTAGACTGAACACTCGGCTGATCTGGTATCGTCATGCCATAAGGCAGATAGTTTGTTCAGTGACACGCCTCAAAAGTCTCAAATTATTGTTAACGTTTATGTATACAGCACCATGCGTGTTAACAAACATATTATACGGTTTTAGTTGTGTAATGGTTTAGTACTCTTGGAATTCGGTTGCTGTAAGTACACAAACCATCATGGTGAAAGCTGTAACGCCAACATATATTCCTCAACCGGAAGTTGTTAAGGGTACATCGGCAAAAATGACAAATTCAACTAAAGAAGGAGTTGCATTTGTAACGAAAGATAAATCGTCTGAACAATAGCATCATATGGCGCATCATCATCCCAGGTAAACTCTGTTTCTATCCTGTGAGGTGTTGCTGTTTTTAACGGTACTGTCAATGCAACTAAATCTAAAACAACAAACTACATCAACACCAACCGGTGAACAACATAAGCATCGCTACCAAAGAAGTAAGACGTCACTGCACATTAAGTAAATCAACAGTAAAATTAGCAGGTGAATTAAATTAATCTTTGAGCTGTTCCATAAATACTGACGCACATGCAGACAATCAATCGGCAGCAGTAATGGACAGTTTCGACAATGGCGAAAGAGTGTCTAACGTCGTTATAATTAAGACATGTCCAGTCCAAGTAAATGTGCAGTATGAGAACATTGATAAACAAGGGTTCTATAGCTCATATTCCACCGTTATCCGAGCCTTTAAGTATTATAGTAGATATCACGCCTGCCGTGCAACTGACACAGGTGCGGGAATTGCTGCCATGAAACCAAATTTTAACTCATCCAATGACAACCAGAAAAGAGTCGTTAATAACAATGTCAAACGATATCATAGGTATTCTGCTGTTAGTGCTCGACGTAACCATGAGCCCACTGATAGTTCAGCTTATTGGTCAACAGATTGATCGGACATTCAAGGTGCCCGATATATCATTTGTGCTAGTATTTGCAAATCCGATGTTGAATCCTATCGTCCAAACGTTTAGAATCGACATTCTGCGAAAGGCTGCTTTTCGAATGATAAAAAATGGTTCATAAGAAATGAAAATAGAATGTAGACTACATGGTCAGATGTATTCTGCAAGTCAACATAGGTAACTCTTTGGTCATTCACATATCCATTCCGTAGACAGTTTACTTTAAACACCGTATTTAGTGTCCCTTTGATATTGACTGGGCGTGCTGGATCGGTCTAACACTTTGCTGTGTCTTGTTTCATTTTGTCTTTGCAATGTGTGTGTTTTTAATAATAATCGATCGTTAAAAATTGTTAGACACTTTAATTTCGATATTATTTAGCCAAATATGGTATTCTCATTACTTTTCTTTTGGAAACTACGTATGATGAAGTTCTCATTTCAGCTCCTGGTATTACTTAATATTTACAAATATTTTCACACTTTGACCACTCTCATACTAATTTAAAAGTACTTTGAAAGTATGATAGTTAAGTGTTTTACACTGTCCCGTTTTCTTGGGATGACAGTAGGGTAAGTGTGAGGTTTGGTGCACCCTAGAACCTGGTTTAAACCCCCAGCGGCCTGTTTTGCCACTGACCGTTCCAAGGCGGTAACCCTATTCTCAACCCTTTTTGTGTTTGTGATGTCATATGCCTTTATTCCTTATTAACATTGCCATTCATGTTTGTCCTTTTGCTTGTTTTGGGGTTTACTGTGTTCTGTGAAAGCTGCATTTCCTGTTCGACTTTTATACTTATTTCTAGGCTTTTGTTTTTTATATTCATATGTATTTGATCATCTTTGTGATATCCTTATATTTCTGATTAATGCTGCCTGGTTTGTTAGAGTGTATAACCTGGTGCGGATTTCTTTATTTTCTTTATTAACACTACATAGCATTTACTTGGGATGATAAATTCGTAAGAGTGAGGTTTGGTGCAACCTAGAGCCGTGTTTAAACCCCCAGAGGAATTTTTGTCACTGACCGTTCCAGTGCAATACCACTATTGTTAAACCTTTTATTTTTGTGATGTCGCATACTTTCCTGTGATAATTCCTTGTAACTGCATGTTTAGTTGACTGTGTGAATGCTACGTTTCCAGTTCGATATGTATACCTTACAGTTACGACTTTTCTCGCACATTATATTTTGAGCGCGTGAAAATCAGTTAAACGTCGTCTGCTGCATGCTATTTTATCAACACGAGAATCGTAACGTCAGTGCATTAAAAAGGATCGACGCTTCGCCTAAAAAAAAACATATCAGTGCACATCGATGCCCGTTATGGAAATGTTTTATACTATGTTAACAGAACATTTGCAGATGAATAAAGTTCACGCACTATGGTATGCCACGATCCATGAGATATGTTTTCCTTGGATTGTTTTAAGACAACTACGGGTTCGTGTCAACGTAGAAACGTACATAGTGTATCAGGGATGCACCACGATCTACGAGATATAGGTTTTCGGTGGAGTGTTGCGCGACAACTAACGGATATTAAATCGAATAAACTTCCAAGCGTCGCAGCATACAAGAGGTTTTCAACTTATAAAGTAACACGTTCATTTTGTATCTGAATTAAATATCTTGACGATCTCACCGAATATGTGCGTTTTAATTGCAGGATAATTATTCCTTCGATATATCTAATGCATCATTGGGTTTATATATGAATAATGTATAAATAAGCATCATTGCGTTTATATTTAAATAATGTATATATAATGCATTATTGCGTTTATATTTAAACAATGTATATATAATGCATCATTGCGTTTATATTTAAATAATGTATATATAATGCATCATTGCGTTTATATTTAAATAATGTATATATAATGCATCACTGAGTTTATATATGAATAATGTATATATAATGCATCATTGCGTTTATATTTAAATAATGTATATATAATGCATCACTGAGTTTATATATGAATAATGTATATATAATGCATCATTGCGTTTATATTTAAATAATGTATATATAATGCATCACTGAGTTTATATATGAATAATGTATATATAATGCATCATTGCGTTTATATTTAAATAATGTATATATAATGCATCATTGCTTTTATATTTAAATAATGTATATATAATGCATCATTGAGTTTATATTTGAATAATGTATATATAATGCATCATTGAGTTTATATTTGAATAATGTATATATATTGCATCATTGCGTTTATATTTAAATAATGTATATATATATATATATATATATATATATATATATAATGCATCATTGCACCTATATTTGAATAATGTTATGTAAATACGTTTGTAAATATGTCTATATATATTCCGTTTGTTTATAAATGGCGGAGAAGGAGATAATGCCACAATATCATGATGTTACCAAGTACTTCAAACGTTGCGAATATAATCAGTATAGCAATTCCAACAGTGGGAGTTCTTCGCCTCTCACCGCTGCGGGTTCGAATCCCATTGGGAGCTCGACTTGCAAGTGAGGAAGTGTCGATTCTTACGGATGGCGGGAGGTGTAAAGTACTGGTTCTACCCAGGAAAAGTGGGTGGTCTGCCTCCACCACAAAAAAATCGACCGTCATATATAACCTTACATGTGTTGAAAAATGACGTAAAACATCATACAAACATCATAAAATGCAGCCGAGTTGGTGATTTGTTCAATGCATACCCGTATTTTTGCAGCACTGCCAGTGATGTAACCAGAAGTTGTACAGTTATAATAGTTGCTACGTTGCTATTTTAATTTGCAAATCAATGACACCACTTAGAATATGTTTAATATAACTATAACTGTAGTCATTATTACACTTCGGCGTAAATTTACAATTATAGAGAATTTAAATAACATTTAGAATAACAACTGTGCAAAAACTATATAATAATCATTTGACATATCAGAATAAGTTATATCATGTAGAGAATTTAATTTTAAAGCATAAATAAAATAATAATCAAACGATGTTTAAATGGTTTTAGGCTTCTTTTTGATTATTTTTGGGACACTTGGATCAGGACGATTTTCAATATATGATCAAATAATCTGTTTCTTTACTTTAAAACATTTGAAGTTATACATACTTTTTCCTCAACTAAATATGTTTTATGTTTATCATACCTGGTCTTAGCCATGATTACTTGTTTATGTATGCTTTACGTACGTCACTAAACAAAGAACATTCTAAAATATAATGATACTCAACTTGGAAATACTGTGTGGTCTATGCCATCTACCTTATTCAATTTTAAGACAATACCATAAAATAATTAACCTATTCACTGCAATTCTAAATTTTGGAATATTTACACATTAAAGAAATAACTGGTAGTTAAAAGATACTATTTCCTTGAAAAAATCTTCTTAGTGAAAATTAAGTGAGCAACTTTAATTTATGGTATCAAAATATCAGTAAAGATGATGTGGACCATCTCAAAAAACATAAATTATTATTAATAATTAATCAAACTAGTTAGATATATCTATCATCCCTTCATCGGGTAGCTGCGCAGAATTAGAATATACTGGGAGTAGATGATGGATATTTAATACATACACCCAAGTATATATAAAATAAATCGTTCCATATCATTATATATCATTAAAACTGGTATGTTTAGTGGTAAATAAAAATATCTGAGTTTTGAAAAGCGGTTGAGAAATAAACGAATGATCCCATGCAAATACAATTAAGAAATTTCAAATAACTTCAGTTAGCCTTCATATTTTACTATAAGACTCTCAGTGTGTCTTAATTTATGAATATCTAACAACTTAAAAACATTTTTGGATAAAAATTCTAAAGAAAAATATTTTTCAAATTGTTAATGCAGCAGAATTTTGCATTGAAAATGCCCGATAAAAACATCTTTCGCGCAAAAAATGTTTACTTCTCAACCGATTTTGAAAAGTAAAGTAGTATTGTTCATAACTTTCACATCCGATCAACTTCCGGTAGGTCGAGATATTATGTAGATGAAAATAAAGAGGTTTACTCAGACTTTATCCTCAATCTCTATATGAAAAATGAAAATATTAGACCATGATTTAAATTAATGTATCCATATTGGCGTTTTAAAATCAGACAATAACAAAAGAAGATACATAGATGTACATAACAAATAAAGTTTTTATATAATTATCACTACAAACTAGTTTTATAAAGGGCTAAAGTCAGTTGAACACCAACGAAAAACACCGAGTTTACCCCTACCAGAATGTGGAGGTATTTTGTTTAATTGATTACTGATTGGTCAAATTATTTTGATGATGTCATGAGAAAGTCATGAACATACCACTGACATGTCAGTTTCAGTGATGTAAATTTACTCGTAGATACTAGATACATTTTGTCTGAAAAGTCCAAAACATATTTGGCTGAAACAATGCACCCCAAACAATAATACAGTTTTAGGAACTTAAAGAATTTACAATGTATTCTAGCATAATGGAAAAGGACATAGGGTGTGGAATTTTATTTTCATATGTATATGCTAGTCACCTTTGAGTTTGTCTCTTTCATGTGGTGCTTATCTCTCAAATACCCAAATTTCCTTTGACCCTTATGTATGACAGTGGCCTTTTTAAACTGGAAATGAGAGCTGTTTGCAACACTTCGCCTAAATTTTCCAATTAGTTTGTAATAATATCATCAAATTCTCAATTGTAGATCGGAAGTTATATTGAAGACACACCAAAACCCACTACTGACCTTTGAGTCCTTCGTGTTAGGTATATGTGCATTGCCTTCTTGACATTTTTTCAACCGACAATCAAATTAGAAAGAGATAGAAAGTAGTCAAAGTAACTAAAATAGAGCTTAAACGAGCATTATAGTTTTTCATTGCATAATCAAACTCCTTTAAGATTGCCAGCATGATTAACATTGATCATTCTTATATAGATTCTGCAGTAATAAAACCATATTCTTTATTTTTAATTCATGTACAAGCATCATTCCACAAATCGCTTTTAAAAAGTAATCAATATGATCAACATCCCCAATTGTGCATTTGATGATTTTTAAAAAGTCATTAGCATTCCTAATTGTGCTTTTGATGCTAGAATCGTGGGCGGAAGGAAAGATGGAAAGATTTCTCTCTGCGTCATTGTAATTACCACACTCAAATCAAGGAGGTTTTATTTGAATATTAGCATTGTAGGCTTGCAGCTTTAAAGTACATATCAATGGTACATATCATGTAAGAGAGAAATGTAATTATGTATGGAGTTGAACATCGATTTAAATAATATTTCAGTCGTATCATGGCGGTGTCTATTTGTAGCAGAACGCCCTATACTCAATTTATATTATAATACCTCACTGTAAACACTCCATGTAAAATCCCCATACCCTTCCGGGTTGATATTTCGCGCTATTACCCTCAACGCGTCATAGCGGGTGATAGCGCAAAATATCATCCCGTTAGCTTTTTGAAAAGCTCAGTTCTAAAAATAGATTTTTTCAACAACAACAACAATTTGTTCTTCATTATCGAGTATATTGTATTTGTTCGGTATAATAAAATAAATACCACATCCTCTTGAGTGTGCCAGTGTATATTATCAACCCTCGAAATGATAATCGCCTCGGTCGACATTACATTTTCGGGTTGATAATATCCACTGGCACCCTCAAGAGGATGTGATATTTACATAGTGCTGCTCCACTGGCATACCACACCAGACTCATCACAATACTCTACCCAGTCACATTATACTAACACCAGGCCAGCCAGTCCTGGTACCACCCTTAATATTCTCAGCGTCAACAAATGGTGGAGAAGTCAGCTGTGCAACAAATTATGGCGCTTTTACAACTACATGAATTACGAAGTTTGCAGATAGTGTTGCAAAATGCGTTAAGAATTGTAAACTACGTGCTTACGCCGCCTTAGAAGAACTACGTGTGACAAGGATACGCCTTAGACCAATTGATGGCTACAGGGATACCGCCTAAGAACAATTGGTGACAACAGGTATACCGCCTAAGAACAATTAGCGACAACGGGAATACCGCTTTAGAATAATTGATGGCGACAGGAATACCGCCTTAGAACTATTGGTGACGACAGAGATACCGCATTAGAACGATTGGTGGCGAAACGAATATCGCTTTAGGAGTAATTGTAGGCTACAGGGATACCACCTTAGAACTTTTGGTGACGACAGGAATACCGCCTGAGAACAGTTGTTGGCGACAGGGATACCGCCTAAGAACATTAGTGACAACAGGAATCTGCATTAGAACAGTTGGTGGCAAAAGGGGTAATTGTAGGCAACAAGGATACCGCCTTAGTACAGTGATGGCCACAGTGACACCGCCTTAGAACAATAGTGGCGACAGGGATACCGCCTTAGAACGATTGTTAGCGACAGGAATACCACCTTAGAACGATTGGTGGCGACAGGGATACCGCCTTAGAACGATTGCTGGCGACAGGAATATCGCCTTATAACGATTGGTGGCGATAAAGATACCGCCTTAAAACGAGTTGTGGCGAAGGGGATACCGTCTTAGAACGATTTGTGGCGACAGGGACACCGCATTAGAACGATTGGTGGCGAGAGAATACCATCTTAGGGGTAATTGTAGGCTACATGGATGATGGCCCTATGATCAAATCTGCCTTCACCCTGGGGATCACTGTTTATTATATTTATTTAGAAATTTATAAAATTAACAAGCATTCTTCCTGAAACTACTATATCAAGAGGTACAATGTTTTTTATTTTATCATAAGCTTACGGTCTTCTACCAAGTTTGTTCAAATAGTGACCCTGGGGTCAAATTTGTCCCCGTTCCAGGGTCACATGTTTTATATAGACATATAGGGGGGGAAATGAAACCACAAGGAAGAGAGCTTTTATATATTGCATGTAGTATACGATGACGGTCCTCTACTAAGTTTGCTCAAATGGTGACCCTGGGGTCATACTGTTATATTTAGTCTATATATATTAATCTTTTAAAACATCATCTTCCCTGAAACTATGAGAGCTGGAGGTCTAATATGTTGCACGTACCGTATGTTAATAGTCCTCTCCCAAGTTTGTTATAATTGCGACCATGGCGTTAAATTTGGCTCTGCCTTATGGGTCATAATTGTACATAGACGTTCATAGAGAAAACCCTGAAACATCTTCTTCTCTGTAACCACAAGTTCGCAGTAAAAGAAGATCCATAATTATAAATAACTAACTGTGACGTTGAGTCATGACGTCAATAAAGCGTACACAAAAGTAAAGCTTTAATAAACTCGTTCGTGAAAAGAACCACACGTCTAACATCGTGTGATGGATTTCACTATAATCGATTCCAGCAGTTAAATAATCTCTACATAGCACTTACTATTTTCTGATGACGAAATTATATTGAAAGTTGCTCCTTCACTACTATTTTGGTATTTTCATCCATACGGTTATTTAACAGTGCGTACAATGTTTTGTTAAAGGCACAACATAAAGATATGACTGCTTACAAACTAATAAGACAAACGGAAGTGTATTTCCGTGGTGCCAATGGCAATGGCAATATGTTTTATAGATTTTGGCCACCAGCCCATGTCAACATAATAACTAAAATATACAGCATACAGCCACATGCGTGGAAATTATTGGTAATGGTTTCTTCTGCTTGACTGTGGTCCTTGAATGCTACATTCCTGTTCGACTTTTATATCTAATTAAACACATTTGTAACTGATATCATGTTGAAGGTTTTGTATAAGAGTAGGGCACGGTTTCCGGATTCCTATGTATCCTTCCCCGCTCTCTGGGGCGTCTCTAAATAACCTATACTGTGTTGATGCGCCGTTAAACAACATTCAAATCAATTAAATTCAATTCATGAAGGTTTGTGTTCATTGACATCTTCGCCCATTTTAAAAGGTTTTTTCTTAATTGTTCGTGTGACCAAGAAGTATTCACTTGTATAGAGTTTTGGACCAGTTATCAGGTATTATTCTTACGGATCTTGGTTTAAACATATTTTATTTCCATATTATACAACATGCCTTGGAACGAAAGAAAGCAATCTTATAAAGTTCCTCTCCTTGGTATTTAACAAATGCAATTGATGTTGGCGGTTAATACAATTTAACATCGAAATGGCTATTTTTTTACATATCTTATTTCGCGTAAAAGGAAAGAAAAAATAACTCGATACAAACAGGTCTTAGAGAACAGAAACAAAATTGGGTGGGGTGGAGGGGGGTGGGGGGATTTTGATATCAAGACTACTTTATATCTTTAATAAATACTAATTGGTCCTTATCTAGCTTTTCACAAATGATACTACAATCAAAATGAATATGAGCTTTTTAAACAAAACACTTTAAATAATTCTACATATCTTAGATTTAAACCACATGTACGCCTTACACCTTTACATCTTCATTTGGCACCCTCATTCCCCGTACCTTCTTATGTTTTACCAGTATTTTTATAGCGGCTCAAAGGTTTCAATAACACCTCTTGGAACACCCGTTCTGGGAAATATCACACCAAAAGTATATATAAAATTCGAACAGGAAATGTAGCATTCAAGTACCGCAGTCAACCACAAACACACACAGAAACAAATTACACCTATAAAGATGAATAAAAAGCAAGATATGACACATTTTAAAATGTAACTTAGAAGAAACAA
Organism: Cyrtodaria siliqua; assembly: GCA_037043455.1. Taxonomy (NCBI): domain Eukaryota; kingdom Metazoa; phylum Mollusca; class Bivalvia; order Adapedonta; family Hiatellidae; genus Cyrtodaria; species Cyrtodaria siliqua. The sequence goes on from JAWPHD010012169.1 coordinate 49,289, forward strand.
ACGTAATAAACATGTTCAACCAATACATATTTATTAACAAATAATCACGTCATGGATAAAAAAATAAAAAAAAGATAATAAAATAAACATTGGTAAAGAAATAATCTGGAATAACGCTCAAATACAAATTGAAGGGAAAACATTGTTTCATAAAACATGGTTTAATAGAGGAATAAAATACATAGAACAAATATATGATTACAGGAAAAGAGATTTCTATACATTTGTAGAATTTAGTGAACTTTATGGCACACCAGTTGCAGATTTTCACAAATATAACCAACTTATTTCAGTTATTTCGAAACAGTGGAAGATCGTCTTAAAATTGAACAATAGTCTTTCTCCAAAAGAATATTTAAATGATACGAATTGGAAAAGCTCCAGATCTCTATATCTCTCTCATATTCCTTTTCCTTTTAGTATCAACATTGATACTCATCTTTAATAAATTATTTCATACAATGAATATCACAGGGATATGATTACCGAAGGTGCTACCTTCGTAGAAACGTGTACTAGTTAAATGTTTCACATTAAATGCACTGCTATATTTTTTTCTGCCAATATACATAAAATGACAATCATATTAACAAATGCATTTTAAAAAGAAAAGTATATATCGTTATAAATTACAAGACACATATATGTTTGCAATTTCCCTGTACAATTATGTTAGTTATGATTTGTCTTATGCAACACATTGATGAAATAAAATATTAAATTTAAAAAAAGTTGACATTACAAACATAAAAGGGTTGAAAATAGGGCTACTGCCTTGGAACTAAGTCTCTTTCAGAAATCGGGTAGTTCAATCAAGAGGCAAGGTGTTCCTACTATAAGTGAATGCAATACTAGGTGCTGTCATTGCAATTATTTATCGTGTAAGTCCACCATTAAGTCAGCTGTTAATGGCAGCATGTTGTCTTGTCTCAAATGCTGATTAACGTACAAATAAAATACACCACATTCTGGTATACAATATGCTGGACAAACAGGCCTATCTTTAAAAGTTTGATTTCGTGAACATAAATACAATGCAGTCAATCCAAACAAGTAAATTAAATTACTCGAAAGACACTTTCTCAGTGAGGTCATAGTTTCAGTAACGTCACTTTTCAATCGGTTGAATATATTATTTATGATAATGATGCTACTAAAATCTGTACAATAAAAACCTAGACATATCGCAGAACTAAAGTGGATGAAATACTTACTGACACCTTATCCACTGGGTCTAAATGATAATATTTATTAATAAGGAAATATTTCGAAAGGGTCTAATATTGACATTTATATTTTCTTTTCGAAAGTGTAGATCTATGTCTCATAATCGTAGACGTATGCTATCATCAAACATAAATCGCTTGTAACTTTGTCATTCGATGATTTACATACTAATTTTAAACAGTCTGGAGAGCACTGTATGATTTCATGTTCACCTATTTGTCCATTTCCTCATTGAAGTTGATCGACGAGGAAGCAGACACAATTTGCATTCGTGCATATCCTTTTTGTAACACCGCTTTCATAATTATATGCACCTGATAGGGTCATAATCTATTTTGATAAACTTTTAACAAGCTTAATAAAGATTATGTGAAAGTGATTACAAACAAGGTTTTACGCAAGCGTAAAATAGCTGCCGAGAGACATCAAGTCATGGGTGTTAAAACAATATTGAAAACAATAAATGTTGTCACGGGGACATAAACACACCACGACCGTTTTTTCTTACATTCTTCCCGATTTTTACCAAGCATTTTACCTTCCTACCAAGCAGTTTGAATCAATGTGGGCGACCTCGTTTCTTTCTGTTCAAATACCTTGACATTCCTTACATATTGATTACAATTCTAACACGACGTGCTGGAAGTACACAGCAGCACAGAAATATCAGATATACAATTGTTCACATGTAAGGGAGACGTGTGCGTTAATGTGTGCATTACAACACATATAAACTGTTCACTGTTACCATGTGTAATTATTAGATTGTGTTATCAAAGTGAAAATGTAAAGGAACTGTTGCTACTTTACCATTAGCAATAATGAAAATTTAAAAAAAAAAAAAAAGGAAATTACCAGGTTTGAACCCTCCATTCCCCGGCACTAACACGACGCCTGAGTCAACTGCGCTACCGATGCCAGTGAATGTTTCATCGCTAATGTACATATAATAATAATCACTACATGCTACATTTCAGTAGACTGCCTTACGAAAACGTCATTTCAGCAAGTGAAATGGTAACCTTTCCACATTACAAAATATGTGTTTATACCATTCAAGTTTTTCAGACGTTAAAGTTGTAAAACATGCTTATCAACACTTACATGAGTCACAGTATGTTTACCATAGATAGATATAAAACCAGTATAAGGGTCAGCTGCTTTCGGCAGCTGAATGACTAAGGATCTTACGAAATTTAGTTTAAAGATATTTATTTTACATAGATTGCGAAACAAGTTATTGCAACTTAAATGTATCACTATCGATGGCTTCCTGTGTAGAACCAGTACTAAGCAATTGGATTAATTCTCTTGCTCAAGGATAAATAACGTGGCCGCGGCGAGGATCGAACCCACGATCTCTCGATCTGGAGTTCGGCGCTTTACCACTGGACCACGCACTCCACGAAATTTCGTTAAATGATGGCAAGTGATAATGTCTAGGTGAGTTATGATTAGTACATCCGTTTACCGTTGTCTTCAAACGTCTCCTCTACTGAAATAGCGGATTTTCACCAAACTTGACATGAACTACAAATGTATTACTGCCGTACCTTAGGTTTTAACGAACGTTTGCTCATGATTGTTACAAGTACACGATAAACACACTCATTTAATATAAATAGATACGTGAATAGGGTTCAGAAAAGACTACAATATAAATGCAATCAACACACATCAGAAGAGGGTAAATTAAATGGGGCATACATTTACTGCAAGAAACATGCCCTTTTTTAAGATGAACATGTGTGAGTATTTTGTAAATTGTAGTAAGTGCATTGACATTTCTTTTTCACTGAAGGCATTTATAAAGTTGTTTTCCATTCCGTCAAGTGTTAACCAAATAAAAGCTTATATAAAAACATTTTGCCTTAGTTGACACATGGGCATTATTGTTTCAAACTAAGCTGCAAAGTTATGGTACTTGAATGTGGCATGATATGTATGGATACTGAATGCATATATGAAGTTTCATCCCTTCTGAGAAGTGGGTAAACAGATAACAGGTTACATATGCTGTTCAAATACATTTTTTCCATGTATGCAACGGGACATATCTGCATGTCCTCTATTCCTAATTAGGATGTTTGGATACTTCAGTATATCTCCAGTAAGGAATTCCTTCGAAGGACTTCGTTAAATGGCTTCTATCATTTATGTATACTCACAAGTCTGAATGGCAGACTTCTTCTTAAGTCTACATCAATAGTTTGTGTCTTTATGTACGTGAACTAAGGAGGACGGTAACGTTTGATATTTGTCTCCAAGCTTGTATTGTCATGCCTTTAATGGTTTATTCTCTTGTTGCACTGGCTTCTGCCAACTCATTAAGTACTTGATTTGTGACTTTCCATGCGTTTTTTTAATATTCATATACAGATTATGATCCTTGTGTTTTAATTACTTTTACTATTAGTGCTGCCAAGTTTGTAAGAGAACAGAGCCTGGCGTTGATTTCTTTATTTACATTGTCCCGTTTTATTGGGATGACAATGGGGTAAGATTTGGTCCACCCTAAAACCTGGTTTAAACCCCCAGCGGCCACCGACCGTTTCAAGGCGGCAGCCCTATTGTCAACCCTTTAATATTTGTGATGTCACATACCTTACCTTTTATTTATCATTGTAAGTGTTTGTTTCTACGGGTGTTTTTCTTTGTGTGTCTAACTATTCTTAAGTTTTCTACGGAATAATTCGAATTTACATAGGATTGTTTACTCGGATACCGAGATGTGCATCAATTTCATGGATTGTTTAAAACTTTACAGAACGCTTCACTATGATGACACGATGTGCATATCAGCTCGGCGTTACATCAAACCTGTATTACCGGAGTTATTGGCCTTTTTCTTTAAATGTTACTCCTTATTGTGTAATTCTCATACAGTTTCTATGATATGACAATACGTATGTAACACAGAAAAGAAGTAGACACCACATATTTGGGGGCTTCAGCATGTTCAGGTCTGGTGAGTTTTCTTTGAGAATGCCCTTTTTGCACTTAGTTTATTTTCGTATATATATATAATACATTTGCGTGTACAATGTAGTGGATACAACGATCTGCAGTGCAATTAAACAGTGTTTGCCAGTTGGTGACATATGAAAACATTTCTAGTTACAGTATGGTTGAATTTGTCAGTTTTGATGATTTAGTATCACCAATGGAGCTGTCTTTGTCCCCCATTCGATCACTTGTATTTTTGAACATGTCACGTGGTTTCCTATACCGTTTCTCTTTTCGCATTATGCGAAAGACGCGTTTGTTAACCGTAAATGAAAACATCACGAATATTCCCTGACTAGCACTGAGAAATACAAAGATGTAAGCAAATGCTTCTATATGCGAAAACTGATATATAAATCCAAATACCCACGTCAGTCCAGTTATTGTTGACAGTTTAGCAAAAATGGTGATATTGTTTCGTTCAACTGTACTGTTTGCGCGCATGTCTGGGAGTCTGCTTATCTTAATTACAACACATAGAAACATAATTATGTTGGTAACAACAACCAAACCAATTGGGACAGCAACCGTGTACAGAATCATGTCCGAGTCCTTTATGTAGCAAGGCTTTCCTCCATATCCGATATCGGAAGGCTCTGTAGTGAAGAGAGAAATGGTAAATGTTATAACAACTAATAGTACAGTCATAGTAGTAACGGACATTACATAGTAGACAAATGCTCCTGTTTGACTATGTGGCGATGGTGTATTTTTTGTCACAAAAACTGTCATCATATGGAATGTACACACGAACATCCAAAATGCTGATGCCAGTAAGGACAAATGCAGACTAATTCCAATTGTGCTGCATAGCCATGGTAATTTGATATCAAAACACGTATTCACCATTGTTAATGCTTGCGACAGAAACAACGACAGAGTAAGTGCCATATTGTTTTTCCCTGGCAACGTGCGTAGCTCCACTAACATACAGTACACTACAAATGTTACAATCAACGATACAAGTGACAGCGAAATGCACAGAATGGTTAAAATAGCCAAAGGATTGAATTCAGTCTCGCCCACTATCGTTCGTTCCCTCTGCATACTCATATGTCTGTCAACCATTGAAAAATAGTCGTAACTACATACCAATACACTTATATCATTATCTTCAAAAGTAACGTTATCGATGTCAAAATAGTTATCAAGACCAGTTATATGAACTTTCTTTTCTAATGAGTCTATGCGAATTTCATGCGACAATAGCCGAACTTTTGGACAAAACGGTACACGCTCAATATGAAATAGACTCACACATGTTGGACGTGAGAGTCCCGTTGATAAAATGGGTAACACGCCTGTATTATCAGATAGCTGGTTGTAACCATTATTAAAACCAAAAAATAACCAATCTGGTACCGATATTGACGAGTTTAAAATAGCTTGAAGGAACTTTTGTATTCTTTCTTCGTTGATGCCAATGGTGTCCGCTTCCAATGAACTATTAAAACGTCTGGATTTCAATTGATAATGTCCGATGACATCTTCGTCAATATTCAATAATTCTTCCAATGCTTCTATCGTTTCAGACGGGTGTGAGGTAAAAATATTAACTGATATAATGAAGGTGATATATCGAAAGTCAGAGTTGATAAGGTTTCTCTGGAAATGAAGCATGTCGCTCATTGTCAGTTCGATATCTTGTCTTAACTGTACGAACGTTTTAATGTCACATATATAACCCATGGGAAATACATTCATAATATGTTTTCTTATGTGCCTTGATAGTTCTATAGGCGAAACCGGTTCTGCTTCGTTATTCGCCTGTGTTGATTCTAATGTGAACGTTAATTGGAAATCTGTTTGAAATATGGTATTCAGGGATTTGTAGACCGGAACGCATTTGTCTTCTTTTACCAACATTCCCATGGAGCACACAAGCTGTCTGCAGGAATTCTGAAAACAAAATTCTATTTAAACAAGAGAATAACATTCTTAGAAAATAATAGGTATCAACAAAAGAAATATAAATTAGATAAATATGCAGACGCCATTAAATGGTATGAACCTGGTTTAAACCTCTAGCGGCCTTTTTTGCCACTGACCATTCCAAGGCGGTAGCACTATGGCAACCCTTTTATGTGTGGGATGTCATATCTTGCCTTTAATTCTTCATTATAGTTGTTGTTTGTTTATGTATATCGAAAATAAAAAATGGTGTTATTCCACTCCCACACCGTAAGGTATGTGATATACTGTATTCTTCGTCACTCCATATTGTTATTTTTGTGTTACACTCAATAAAGACTATATAAATTAAAGATAAAAATTCTCTTATAAGATGTCACTGTCTTACCTTGAAATAATCATATCGTTCGCCCATCGGACATCTCTCTACGTTTGTATCGAATATCTCCTTTGTGTCTTCCAAATTGTTGAAATCTAGCAAAGCAACAAACGTGCTGGGGTCTCTGTTGTCATTATGATACCAACAGCCATACTCGATGTCATTAATACTGTTTCCATTACACAGAAAGCAGTGCACATTCTTGTAGCCGTTATAGTTAGAACTGTACGACATGCATGCTGTTTCGATATTGTGGTCAAATTCTTTCCAATCACCTGTCGTATTGCACGTGCCAATAAGTGGTACACATTCTTTTATAGGAATTGACACGGATATAGCAAATGCAATATTGCAGTCATCGCGTGTTTGAACAACGTGTGGAATGTCAATTACAGATTGAATTACCGTGGGGGTTTTACACTGCAATAAAGCGTTCCAAATGACAAGATCAGCAGCATCTTCTCCGTGACACAAAGCGCAATGTCTGTTTTTGTAAGTAATTAGTGACAAATTTGAAGAAACCGGCATAAGGTTCATGAAATTATCACGAAAATCGAAATCAAAGTAGTCCCTTAGGCATAATTCGATGATATGTGCATCCATATAACCAACAGGACATTTTGCTATCATTTCAAAATGTTCGCCATTGTTGAGCTTTTCAGTATACGTTTCATAAGGTCTGTATTGTGATGATACACATTCTAATAAATCATCCTTTTTTGCCTGGATCTCTGATTCGTTCAGATATCGAGTTGGTTTGTCAGGACAACATTCCGTACCACAATCGTCGCTACATTTGCACGGCTCGCAACATGGATATTGGCTACCCTGCAGAATAAACATAGCATAAACAGGCAAAATATCTATTCATTCATTATGTTTCACATAAGTGCCACATATGTATTTCACATATGTATTTCATATGAAAGTAACACATACGTAATTCATTTGAAAATACATTTCACTTAATAAATTAAAACATAAACAGGTTGTTTAACCATTTTCTACAATATTCTGCAAAATTTATATAAATGTTTTATGTAATTTATGTATAGTAGTTTCATATAAAATCCACTTATGTATACATTCTTTATATGGCACAGGTGTATTGTTTTAACGTGAATAATATATGTGGTACATGTGTAACACATATATATCAATTAGCAAATAAAAGTAAAAATGGAAATAATAAGAAAGTAGCACATATGTTGCATATTTCACAACATTTGTCCTGTGTATGTAAACACAATCAGTTCAACACAATAACACCAAATATGTTACGGTTATATAACAATGGAAGTAAACTATGTGTGAAACAACAAATCATGTGTTTGTGTTACTCAATCAAAATGATGAGTGAGAATATGGGTGTGGTGTTTGTTTATCGGGATTATGGACTGACACTTCTTCCTTTGTGAGTGAACGAAACAATAGTATATGCCAGCAAAATGTCCAATCAGGAGACAATAATTAAACAAAAGTGTAAATAAATACTGAAAAGAGGATCCCTTGGAAGCAACAAACACAAACAAGAGCATAACGTAGCAGTCTCTTTATTGAGTCTGTTCATAATATGTAATACAATGTGCAACACCTATCAAGCCCCATAGTACCGGCTTAGGCGCTATTCTGCTTTAAAGCCACACATTGTGCTGGATGTTCCCAAAGGATCAGTAAGTAATAACACTACTGTTTTGTATAGTAATAACACTACTGTTTTGTATCAGTAAGTAATAACACTACTGTTTTGTATAGTAATAACATTACTGTTTTGTATAGTAATAACACTACTGTTTTGTATCAGTAAGTAATAACACTACTGTTTTGTATCAGTAAGTAATAACACTACTATTTTGTATCAGTAAGTAACAACACTACTGTTTTGTATAGTAGTAACACTACTGTTCTGTATCAGTAAGTAATAACACTACTGTTTTGTATAGTAATAACACTACTGTTTTGTATAGTAATAACACTACAGTTTTGTATCAGTAAGTAATAACACTACTGTTTTGTATCAGTAAGTAATAACACTACTGTTTTGTATAGTAATAACACTACTGTTTTGTATAGTAATAACACTACTGTTTTGTATCAGTAAGTAATAACACTACTGTTTTGTATTGTAATAACACTACTGTTTTGTATCAGTAAGTAATAACACTACTGTTTTGTATAGTAATAACATTACTGTTTTGTATCAATAAGTAATAACACTACTGTTTTGTATAGTAATAACATTACTGTTTTGTATAGTAATAACACTACTGTTTTGTATCAGTAAGTAATAACACTACTGTTTTGTATCAGTAAGTAATAACACTACTATTTTGTATCAGTAAGTAACAACACTACTGTTTTGTATAGTAGTAACACTACTGTTCTGTATCAGTAAGTAATAACACTACTGTTTTGTATAGTAATAACACTACTGTTTTGTATAGTAATAACACTACAGTTTTGTATCAGTAAGTAATAACACTACTGTTTTGTATCAGTAAGTAATAACACTACTGTTTTGTATAGTAATAACACTACTGTTTTGTATAGTAATAACACTACTGTTTTGTATCAGTAAGTAATAACACTACTGTTTTGTATTGTAATAACACTACTGTTTTGTATCAGTAAGTAATAACACTACTGTTTTGTATAGTAATAACATTACTGTTTTGTATCAATAAGTAATAACACTACTGTTTTGTATAGTAATAACACTACTGTTTTGTATCAGTAAGTAATAACACTACTGTTTTGTATAGTAATAATACGACTGTTTTGTATAGTAATAACATTACCGTTTTGTATCAGTAAGTAATAACACTACTGTTTTGTATCAGTAAGTAGTAACACTACTGTTTTGTATCAGTAAGTAGTAACACTACTGTTTTGTATAGTAATAACACTACTGTTTTGTATAGTAATAACACTAACGTTTTGTATCAGTAAGTAATAACACTACTGTTTTGTATCAGTAAGTAATAACACTACTGTTTTGTATAGTAATAACATTACTGTTTTGTATCAGTAAGTAATAACACTACTGTTTTGTATAGTAATAACACTACTGTTTTGTATAGTAATAACACTACTGTTTTGTATAGTAATAACACTACTGTTTTGTATCAGTAATTAATAACACTACTGTTTTGTATAGTAATAACACGACTGTTTTGTATAGTAATAACATTACCGTTTTGTATCAGTAAGTAATAACACTACTGTTTTGTATCAGTAAGTAATAACACTACTGTTTTGTATCAGTAAGTAGTAACACTACTGTTTTGTATAGTAATATTTTGTATAGTAATAACACTACCGTTTTGTATCAGTAAGTAATAACACTACTGTTTTGTATCAGTAAGTAATAACACTACTGTTTTGTATCAGTAAGTAGTAACACTACTGTTTTGTATAGTAATAACACTACTGTTTTGTATAGTAATAACACTAACGTTTTGTATCAGTAAGTAATAACACTACTGTTTTGTATAAGTAAGTAATAACACTACTGTTTTGTAGTCGGGGCGACTTTTTACAGCCGCCACAGACCACTAAACAAAGGCTAGTGTAAGAGTATACTACTTTTCTTATCACAAAGTTAAATATAGAGACAACATGTAATATTACATTTACACAAATATATTCAGGTATTGAAGTACTAGTTACCTGTAAGTTGGGTTTTGCTACAAACGGTCCATTTGATTCAGCTTCGGCATTGGCGTAAACGTCCGGAAAACAAATATCTGTTAATGGACACTGTGTTCGAAAAACATCGATTGTCTCGCAGATGAACGTATCTTTTGTACAAGGAGATTCCGTAGGACGGAAAATGAATTGTGTAAAAAACGAAAATGTAAATATTGGAAATAATGACGGAAATGAAGTAGGTGGAGTTTGAAAAAGAGTTGCCAATTTAGTTTGGTTCGCATGTTCTGTCGGCTGTTCGGTATTTGTTTTTGTCGAAGTTGCTGGCGATATAAACGTTGCTTTTGTAGAGGTTATTGCCGATGAATTAGTTAAAAGGATACTGCATGCTGGTTTAATATTTAAAACTATACCGAGTAGCAGTAGCAGAAACTGGACCGGGTTTAAAGCCATAGTGCGCTTAATCCACAGATATTATACTAAATATATAGCTGTTTAATTTAGATCCACACCATTACTTGTTGAGGCACTATATTTCATGTTCTCTGCCATATTCATTATACCAATGGTTTCTAAGAAGACACAAACACCTTTTTGTGAACCAATCGTTTTTCTGCCTTTAATCCGTTTCATTCAAACTACACGTTAACCTCGATGGTAGAGCGTATGTACACAAATATATGATTAAACTTTACACCAATTATAAGTATTTTTCCTTTGAATCCTCATTTAAATGATTGTATAAATCCTAACACAATCAGACATAATGCAAAAGTGTCATGAAGCATAAGTATTTTCAACTTGTAAGTTCTCTTTTTCAAATATAAAGAAGCAGTTCCGATCATTTTAAATTACCGCTACAATCAATAGTGGCTGGTTGCAGCGTATGCAAACGGACATGTTTCGATTCTGTGAACAACGGATAATGTTAACATGTTTACGGAGTATATATACCATTTATGGTTAAAGCTGAAGTATCTAAATTTATTAAACCCATTTATCGATTATATATGCTTCAGTGGGAGGAGCCACGAGCTGGCTATATACAAATCAGCTGACATAAAGACCGTTTAGATAATTCATCTATAAATCATACTACCCGTATTGTATTGTTAACCTTATAATGAACTATTATAATACGTTTATAATGCGTTTCTCCACTGGCTGAAGTCTTAACGACCTTGAAACGTCCGATCTACCGTTTGGAAAGTATGTGGCGTCACATATCGACGTCATTATGTAACGCAAACAAAATGACGGAGCTTTTAAATGAAATTGCCATGGCAAGAAGTATAGTGTATAATGTGTTTGTATCCAATAAAACAACTAGTAGTAAGCATTGATTCTGTCTAATTGAATGATGTATACTGAAGACTCATGTTTTATTATATTTAAAAAAAGCTGATAATATTAGGATTTGAATGTGGAGGAGATATTCAATATCTAGTGTAGCCCTGTAAGTTATAACAACCTAACTGTTTCCCCGTGCCCCTTCCATAGTAAAATGTGAATGTTCACGACTCACTCAAACGTGATTAGAATACTAGGAAACTTGCTTTATCATGAAACCAAACGTGTCTGCTATTAAACATCAGCAAGGAAATGGGGATTGGGAGGTTGCCAATCTTCTAAGAAAGATTTCTTACTAGGACAAAGGTCAATATTTTTTTGAACTCTTGCAATTGTATACCCTTTCTACTGTCACTTTTAAAGATTATATCTAAAACTGTCAAAAGCATGAGGTGCTGCTTTTCAAAATATCCATAACATGTCCAGAATACAGTCAAGAAATAATAGGAAACTGCACTAAAACAAGTTTTTAAATGAAAAAAAAAATTAAAAAAAGTATTGGTACTCTTTACTAAAGAACTACTTTTAACTGCATTGGGTGAGCACATTCGATTGATGAAGCATAATTAAACCTGTATCTACACCGGACATGTTCAGTTTACAGTCTGCCATTTTTTAATTTTTTTTATAGACTGACACTAGTACTTTGAATGAAAGATTGTCAAGCTTTTCTGGAGAAAACATTATAATAATTATTATTATTATTTCTTTATTTAACGAAGGTTAATACACATTAAGTTATGCATATAAAATACATACACTTATTTTCAATGTGGCCTTCATCCAATAATTCTTTAAAAGTAAAAACATTCATACTCAGGCGCACACACGCAAACAGGTGATTGCATAAATAATTACATGATAATAGGAGAACTGAAGTGATCAAACAATCTTTCAAAAGAATGGTCGGTGGTTCGCTCGTATAGTGAACTGTTGCTTTGTCCCATTGAACGCTAAATGCCAATATGTATCTCCCATTGATGATCAATATGCATCGGAAGGCAGAGGGACATATAGCTAGATGTGTATTAAACGTAACCTGTTCAGCTTGAAGTTATTATCAGCTATAGGCTTGACCAGTTTTAACCCAACCAATCCCTGGTAGGGTAGGCTAGGTGTTTTCGGTCGATACAATCCTCATTTGGAACACTTTGTACAGACTCTAGCAATTTGCGTAATCGGAACAGGTTACGACGCGTAATCTAAACGTAGCGATGCAATCTATTCTGTGTGGTTTTTAATGGTGTAATGGTACACATGAGAGCTGTTAAACCCACTTCATACTCTCAGATGTCACGTAGATATGGATCACCTGGATACTAAACATCAATAATAGTTGAGCCATTAGGCAATGAAAGGATTATGAATAATGCAGAACTAAACTAAGCAATATTAATTTGAAACACTATACAGTGTTCTACAGATTCTACTTATCATATAAAAGGGTGGTTACATTTGAACTATCTCATACAGTTAGTAGTACTATTTTGGCGCACAAACATCAGATGCTGCTATCGAAACATACAACAAACAAGACGAACTACATTTTCAAACTAAGGCATTAATTTATTGTTTATGCATAATATATAAAACATAATCATCTAGCGGTATCACGTTGCAGGACGTGTGCATTTACTTTCTCAGTATCATGCTCGGACCGGACTTTGTTGAAGTCAATGGTGTATTTATTTCTGTCAATAAACATTCCGAGCCACATTGCGTGGTCCGAGTATTAACGTTCATACCCCATCCAACACCTTCTCTAAGAAGCGAAAACGGAGATAGACCTTCAGTGCACATTTGCAAATGTGCACTGAACTTTTGCAAATGTGCACTGAATGTCTACATTTTAAAGATACAACTTTACACTTTACATTGTATTGACCACAACACCCAATGGTCCGACATTGAAAGGAAAACTCGGAAAACCTATTTGATCCGACGACTCAATACTCTTCAACCATTTGGAATCAACAAGGGAGAATAACTTTAGGCCTACACACATATACCGTCAAGTTTATTTCCCGAAACTATACACTACTGTTAAATACGATTCTTTATACTTCTGTTTCTCATTGAGTGCATACCAATAATTAACTTCGCAGCATTGATCTATTCTCTAAAAACAACTTACTTTAACCTTTGCTATAACTTGTCACCATAACAAATTATGCATACAATAAAGGGGTATCAGAACTAGTATTTTATAACATATTTCTCTCAGTTTAATGTTCTGTTTCTCCTACATATTATACATTTTAACGTGTCAGTGTATTTTTACATAATCATTGAATCAGAAGCCGTCTATTTCTACGAACTCTAATAATAGCGGTCAAGCTTGTTTCCCGAAACTATACACTCCTGTTAAGTACGATACGTTATACTTAGATCTCATTGCCTACACACCAGTAATTAACTACTAGCAATTAACTTTACAGCATTGATCTATTTCGTTCCTATTTTTGATCTTATAATTAAAACATACAACTTACTTTACCAAGAACATCGACTTTGTGCGTTATCACACATACTGTCGGGTTTTAAGAAACTATGCACTTCTGTCGAATACGAAACTATACACTTATCGTTGGATGAACAGTCACAGCTATTGGTGTATGCATGTATTTAGTTTGACCAGATATTCTCTTTAACATTTGCAACAACTTGTACACACAATATAGGTTTAAAAAGACTGGTATTTTTATAAGATATTTCTTTTCTGCAAGATATTATACACCCTTTTTTTAAAATGTCAGTGTTTTTTAAAAATGTCAGTGTATGTTTACTTAAAGATGAAATTTGTCCTAAATCAACAAATCCGTTGTTGATATGTTTTTATTAAATATCATTATAAATACGATGTTTACTATGCTATTGATGTATGTTTAGTGAAAATATGTTTTTAAAGATAAAAACAGAAAAGGCGAACAGGCATTGCTAAAAAATCGAAAAAAATCTAAGGGGAAAAACTCTTGCGCGAATTACCGGAAATGACGTCATTGGGAACAAACTATTTTTTGTTTACATTGGGACTGAACGCAAAACAGTATACCTTGTGTGAAAATGTGAGAATTAAGCGATGTCAGAGAAAATGCCCGTGATAAAACGGTTACACCATGTGCAACCTTACGATTTGGAGCCAGAATACGTGTCTGAGGACGAAAATACATCGGATTCATCAACTGATGATGAAGTCGTACGCGGTGCAGGTGCAAATGGAGAGCTTGTAAAGACTATCGTGTCGTGTCATTCGTTACGTTCAGTGGTTCATTACACTATTCACTAATCTAACAAAATAGCGTATTTATCAACAACAAACAAAAAAACAACGTAAACATTGTTTTCATCGAAATCTGACAGTAAGTCACCCGCAACACTGCAATATCTTGGTACATACACAATAACCGCGATATGTAGTATATTCCGAATGAATGGACCTGGTCTATACCTATACATTAATACATGGATATATATGTATGTAACTCTATGGTAATACGAGCGTCAGATATTTTTGCCGAAATTAGACATGGAACAAATATATTTATTAGATATTATCCATAATTGATAAAAAAATGAATAAAAACAATAATAAATGAAACGGCATATAATTTCGGCGCCATAATTTCTATAGTATTATATATTTGCCATAAGTCGCCATCAACACCACACACTCTAGGAGCGGTGTTTGCAATATGACACGCTCTCTAGTCTCCACGTGCCCCCAAATATCATTACAGACTTATAAAATATTGCGGTGCACTATTGAAGTGCAGCCTAATTTGGGTATATACGTCGGTATATCACAAAAATACGCACCATTTAAGGAAACCTAGTTTTATGATATATTTCCTGTTTATTGCAATTACTTGAGCGGTGTAATACCGCCGAGGGCAGACGCGTTTTGAACAAGACGGATATATCACATGATATTTGTCGTGCACAAAGAGAGAAAAATACTATGATTTAAATAATATAGCCAAATGTATTATGAGAACGATATAGACAGTTAGTAAGTATACTTACTCATGTATACTTACTCCTGATATACAGATCGAAAACAGACCAAATATATCAAATTACCATAATATAAAGTATATTATTCTATTATACTTGTTTTACTTATTGCACGAGCTAAGAGGCGTTATTGTTGTTGCTTTGCCATAAAAAATTACTGAATTAATATAAAAGCTAGTAATATTATTAATTTTCTGCCTTGTAATAAATATCCATGAAACATTTTGTATTTTTTTTCAAATCCATAGCCCTATATATGTTGATAATATAGCCTATATCCATAATACTATTGGCAGAAGAGGGTGTATAATTTAAAATTATTAAAATTAAAATTTGGAAACAAAGACAAAGTGTTTATTTCACCGGATTCATTTAAATTTATATGCTGAACGTTCTTAGCAATCTTTTAAAAAAAGACGGCTACATAATATTAGCGCCGTCAACTCTTCATTGATTCACGTAAAGACGCATGCTTCTAATTCAACAGCTAAACATTCACGGTGTATATAAAGATCTTAGACTATACACCTTTCTTCAATTTATCATACGTATACCCGATGAGGTGCTAAGCTAATTGAACATAAATTGCAATCTTACTTCATGTATGAATTTCCTCCTCAACGCCGGTCGAATAGGCGAATACAACTTGCTTGGAGACGGCGGGGTTATGCACTTCTCATTTTTATAGTCGAATATCGTTGGTACCGCTGTTGATTTTAATCTGCATGGCTTTTTGTTCTCCAAATTCAAAGATAATGAAACCAAAGGATGGACTTCCCACGAAGTCAACTCAAAATGTTTGCTACAAACTCGCGCGTCTTTCGTAGGTTCCCACTTTCTCGACGAGTCGAGCGATTTTCTTCGGTAACGTCTACCCACACTTCAAATCTTAATATATCATTATCTCGATTAGGGAAACGAAAGAAACTAAGGTTATTAGCTTGTCCTTCTTTATGCAAACTTTTTCACCCAGCAACAACACACGGCATTTTTAACAAGTACCATAAAACGTAATCCTACATAGACAATACTATACAACTCAATGCGACACCGCGAATCGTTTGGTACCAATGACGTCACAGGATCACGTGTCACTTACCTGTCTTCAAAAAGGGCGAAACTCGAAGCGTGTGCGCTATGGGATAAAATTGGCTACTGTGAGAAAACGGGACAACCAATAAGTGTAAGATTTGAAAATATTGTATACTATATACGTATATTTCCGAATATATACTCAAAATACACGCTATATTTCACCTTTAAGCATTGAATCAGAAGCTGTTTATTTCTGAGAACTCTAATAATAGCAGTCTGACCTTTTGACCGCCTCACCGCTCGTACACTCCCATACAAATTTGTTCAATCTGCTAGTGTGTCTTCGGAATTTGTTTGTTTTCTATGTGAACAAACTTTAAACGTATAGCAACGTTTGTGTCATACATATACACTGTTACCAACTGTGTTATACCATTACTGGCATGGGCGCATAAAGCGCATGTTTATAGTATTAATTGGTTTATGTTTTTGCTTTTAAATATTTTTTTCCAAAATGTATGTGTTTGCTTTTGTAACTTAACGTATGTATCGTGTTAAGCTTAGGAAAAAAACTGTATTGTGCTTTCATAGACTATGAAAAAGCATTCGATAGAATAGTCCGCTCACTTTTATGGCATAAGCTTCTAGCCCAAAATGTAAGTCTTAAAATTGTAAATGCCATTAAATCTATGTACACTGTGGTAAAGTCATGTATACGATATAAGTCTGCTTTATCAGACTTTGTGGAATCACATATCGGAGTGAAACAAGGAGATCCGAGCTCTCCTTTGATGTTTATGATGTTTATAAACGATATTGTATCAAATGTTAACTCTGATTTAGAAGACATTTTTACGATAGATGATCTTAAAATATTCATGCTTCTTTACGCGGACGATGCAGTAGTCTTTGCTTTATCTCCCGATACGTTACAGTCTATGTTGAACGATATACAATCATATTGTCATACATGGGGTCTGAAAATAAATACAGCAAAAACAAAAATAATGATCTTTGAAAAAGGTCGTCACACTACATATGAGTTCATACTAAATAATATAACATTAGAAGTAGTTAATTCCTTTAAATATCTTGGGATTCACTTTTTTAAAAACGGTAATTGGTTTAGAACGCAAAAAAGATTGGCACAACATGCTTCGTTTGCACTGCATAATCTTTTCTCTGTTTTTAACCGAATAGAATTACCCATTTCTGAGAAATGCAAGCTGTTTGACACTTTAGTGGTGTCTGTATTAAATTATAGTTCGGAAGTTTGGGGATCACACGATGCAAAAGACGTCGAACTTATACATACGAAATTTTGCAGGAAGATTTTATCCGTAAAAAGGTCGACAAATCTTACAGGTTTATATGGTGAACTAGGTAGAGCTCCGCTCTATGTAAAGAGAAAACTAAATATGGTAAAGTATTGGATTAAATTATTGAAATTAGGAGATAACAGTATCTGTAAGAAAATATACAAATTACAAAAAAGCGACGCAGACAATAATATATCATATAACGGGTCAAATTGGGCATTCCAAATAAAATCGATATTGGAGACGTTAGGTATGACAAATATTTGGTTACATCAATATGATATAGAACACATTAACTATGAACTCATCCAACAAAGAATATTAGACATATATCATCAAAGCTGGTATGCAAATATAAATAATTCTAACAGACTTGTTACTTACTGTCGTTTTAAGCACGATTTTAATTTGGAATATTATTTAGATATTGATATGGAGAAAAAATTTAGAATAGCTCTTTGCAGATTTAGATTGTCTTCGCATAACCTCGCGATAGAAAGCGGAAGATATGAAAATATTCATAGGGATGAAAGAAAATGCCGATTTTGCAATATGAATTTTATTGAAAACGAATACCACTTTTTGCTTGTTTGTCCAATTTATAGAGAATTAAGACATAAATATCTTAAACCTTATTATTGCCGATGGCCAAATTTGAACAAGTTTGATTCGCTTATGACATCAAAGTCAAAATGTACAGTTGTAAATTTAGCGAAATTTCTATTCTATGCTCTCAAATTAAGGAATAGTACATAAAGAAAATTTCCTGATGTTAAATTCTTATTTTTCATTACAGCGATTTTGAAATAATGTGCTTCTCAGTAAATCTGATATAATGTAAATTGTATGTTTATTTGTTTAATATGGATAAGTGTTCATGTTCTCACTATCTTCATACTTTCATGTAATTGTGTAGGCTATAAACATGTGTTGTATGTTTAATTGCTGAATAAAGATATTGTATATTATTGTATTGTATCCTGAAGAAGGCGCTCGATATTTGGTAGTTTAAGCACTGTTTGGTTGATAATTTGTCTCACATTTATCTTTTTAAATACCTATCTTTCCGGAATCCTCGTGATCCAGTGCTCCAGAAAGGGTTTTGTAAGTTGTATACTAGTATTTACCGTATATATATATATATATATATATCATGTCTGGCCTGATGTTATGGAGATTATTGTAAACCAGTATATATAAAATAAAAATAATTAATACTTAAAAGGGAGATCCACTGGAAGCAAGAAACACACCCAATAAAATAAAGTAACTGACTCGGTTTTATTGAGACTGTTCATGAGAGGTATTGTAAGAAGCAACACTTTTCACGCCCTCTAGAACCGGTTTAAGCGATATTCTACTTCAAAGCCACCTATATTGGCTCGGTGATGCCAATGCACAAGTAAAAAATCAATTAAATAAACAAAGCCTGGCCTGATATAACAGAGAGCTCGTAAACCAACATTTATATAACCCAAGTATGGTGTAACGTCATAGAAAGTTAAAAAACCCACCTGTCCCGTTTTAATGGGTCGACAGTATGGTAAGTGTGAGGTTTGGTGCACCCTAGAACCTGGTTTAATCCCCCAGTGGATTTTATTTTGTCACTGACCGTTCCAAGGCGGTAACCCTATTGCCAACCCTTGTGTGTTTGTGATGTCTTATTTTGCCTTTTATTCATTTTTATATATAGTTCTTCTTTGTTTCTGTTTGTGGTTGACTGTCGTCCTTCAATGCTTCTTTTCCTGTTCGATTTTTATATCTATATTACATACGTCAAGTCTGTCCTGATGTAATTGACAGCTCGTAAATCAGTATATATAAATCAAATCTGGTTTAATGTCAAAGATATTTAAAAAACCAACATACATAAACCAAGTCTGTCCTAATGCCAACAGATACAAAAATCCTGACCTGTTTTGGAGATCTCGTTTACCAACACTTAATTTAAGTCTGATATAATGTTATTGAAATCGCGCACATATATACAGCATATATATATACTAAAATCTGGCATGATGTCATAGAGATCTCATAAACCATCATTCTGATCTGATGACGTAGAGACCTCGTAAACCAACATATATACACCAAGCCTGGTCTTATCACGAAGAACTCGTCCGCCAATACTTGCCCGATTTCCCAGCGATCTCGTAACCAAAATTATGATATGTTGACTGAACTGACCGAGTTCCATTGATTGACAAATGCCATTACTAATCGACAATTTTCATTAGCAAATGGCCGCATCGTAATCAACACGTCCCATTAGTACTATGGTTGTCGATATAACGCATTTATAATCGGATTTGTTTTATTGTTTAATTCCCCCAACGAAGATATCAGACACATTTTAATAATTAAAGTTACAATTATAAAGGTGACGTGTGGTGGTCGTCAAATCAACGTTTAAAGTAAAAACAAAACGATTGTTTTAAAGGTTTAGTTGGCAAAGAGGGATCATGATATATATTTTAATTCAGTTTAACGACAAAACATGTCTACAACCTTTTCAGATATAGGACAGACGAGCGATTGGATAAATATATTTTCAATAGTTCCAACCATAAGTAATTATAGAACAATTTCATGCATATATTATATGTTTTAAAGTTCTCCGGCCATGTTTTGTTTCATGAACATGTTTATGTTTATTTAAATCGAAATTAATACACACCAATAGATATTTACAATTCACACATTGCAATATCTGTGAAAAGCGAGAATAAGATTTTATTAGTGACGTAGAAAACTTTGAATAGGTAAATTAATCCACAGGTAAATGTATTTATCAATTATCTTGCAATAGTTGTGCAAATATACAATTCAGATTTACCTCATTTCCGCGTGCAATCACGCAGTGGTTAAAGTAGTGTCTACGTCATGCAAATAATAATTAGTTTTACATACAACTTAGTAGCGAATTTAAACATGTGTTTCTCTCCAGGACTATGAAGAAATGTTCATATGACGTTTAAGAGTTAGATTTGTTAATTGATAATACTACAAAAAGGGTGGCCATTCATCTTTAAAAACGTGCAGATATTAAGAGTAAGTAGCTTGGTAGAAGAGCGACTCCCTCGCATACTGGCGGTCGTGGTCAATCCCCGGCCAGGTCACACCGAAGGCTTTTTTAAAACTGTACTAGTAGCTCCCTTGCTTGACATTCAGCATATAAATGGTTGTACTAGGACTGGTCAGCCTGTGTCAGTATAATATGACTAGTGGGGGATCGTGTCGTGTGTCTACGGTGTGGTCTTATAGTGTGGAAACACTATAAAGCATTGACGTCTCACTCCACAATAAATTGTACAAAGGGTCCCATTGTAATTATTTTGTTCATGGCATAGAGATAAACATGATTTACACCATGTCTTTATGCTTAAGTTTTTAATTGGTCCAATATCTGCAATTTAATATGGATATAAAAATCGAACAGGAAAAGTAGCAATCAAGGACGACAGTCCACCACAAACACACACAGAAACAAAGAACAACTTTAAAGATGAACAAAATGCCAAATTAGACATCACAAACACAAAAGGGTTGACAATAGGGCACAGTCAGTGGCAAACAAAGTTTTGATAAACGTTTTTTTGTAGTGTAATTTTTGCAGTTAACAATTTAATTCAATTCAAATTCTTTTATTCCAAGATTATACATGTGTAAAACAGCAATGGATATAATATATAATGCTAGTCAACTGTAAATGGTAATCGTTATGACAAATAAAGGTGGTAGTACAGCGAGAGAAAATGATGATAATGCAGAGCAGAACTGATAGTTTTCACAAAATAGTCTACAGTCAAATAAGAAAGTATGATGTAAGTTAAGAGAGATAGGATAACTTTTGCCCATTGGTGTCAGAGGGGAGACAACTGAGCATGCATAGACACGTGTTTATTTAATTATATATCATGCTAGTTGTCTCCTTCCCTTCATCTAGACTTAAACTATAATACAAATAATAGTAACATATTAAATATTGAATTATGGTTAATATTAAGTATTGAATTTAGGTCTATATATGCATACAAATCAAAATGTAACAATATACAATGTTGGTTCAATTACTTTAAGCATACAAACATGTACGGCATATACAATACCCACATTTAACTAAGTACTGATATATAATTGGTGTAAACAAAACGAATGATCTTTTCGTCTGGTATCTACATGAAAATCAGTATTTGGACGGGACTTCGACGTGCTGTCTATAGATATTTATTCCAACAGTGTGCAAACAGTTCAACAGCGATTCAGTGATACTGGAGTTAATATTTACAGGTAGGAAATTAAGAATTTTACTTTAAGCTTCAATGTTTATGTGTTTAACGGTACGTTATTATAAAACATAATTCAACATGTGTCTTATTATAGTGCTCAACATGTACACAGGTGGAGAGATGCCCCCAGTATTTATACCTTGACACATAATGCGAAAAAAAAATGTGAAAAGGTATTGTCGGGGTTCCTATGTCTAAGTAAATGGTATTAAGTACATTTTCATTAAAGCAGAACTTGGTCTTAAATCAACAAATCCGATTTTTGATGTTTTTAAGTATTAAATATCATTATAAATACGATTTTTACTATGCCATTGATGTATGTTCAGTGAAAATATGTTTGTAAAGATAAAAATCGAACAGGCGAACAGGCATTGCTAAAATATCGAAAAAAATCTAAGGGGAAAAACTCTTGCGCGAATTACCGGAAGTGACGTCATTGGGAACAAACTATTTTTTGTTTACATTGGAACTGAACGCAAAACAGTATACCTTGTGTGAAAATATGAGATCATGATACTGAGTCATAGGAAATGAATAAAAACAATAATAAATGAAACAGCATATAATTTCGGCACCATAATTTCTAAAGTATTATATATTTGCCATAAGTCGCCATCAACACCAAACACTCTAGGAGCGGTGTTTGCAATATGACACGCTCTCTAGTCTTCACTGCCTCCAAATATCAATACAGACAAATCAAATACTGCGGTGCACTATTGAAGTACAGCCTAATTAGGATACATACGTCGGTATATCACAAAAGCACGCACCATTTACGGAAACCTAGTTTTATGATATATTTCCTGTTTATTGCAATTACTTGACTGAGCAGTGTAATACCGCCGAGGGCAGACGCGTATTGCACAAGACGGATATATCACATGATATGCGAGCTCTAATTGTCGCGCATAAAGACAGAAAAATACTATGATTTAAATAATATAGCCAAATGTATTATGAGCACGATATAGACAGTTAGTAAGTATACTTACTCATGTATACTTACTCCTGATATACAGATCGAAAACAGACCAAACATATCAAATTACCATAATATAAAGTATAATATTCTATTATACTTGTTTTACTTATTACACGAGCTAAGAGGCGTTATTGTTGTTGCTTTGCCATAAAACATTACTAAATTAATATAAAAGCTAGTAATATTATTAATTTTTTGCCTTGTAATAGATATCCATGAAACATTTATTTTTTTTATAATCCATAGTCCTATATATGTTGATATATATTTATAACACTATTGACAGAAGGGGTGTATAATTTAAAATTATTAAAATTAAAATTTGGAAACAAAGACCCAGTGTTTTATTTCACCGGATTCATTTAAATTTATATGCTGAATAATATTTTAAAAAAAGACGGCTACATATATCAGCGCCGTCAACTTTTCATTGATTCACGTAAAGACGCATGCTTCTAATTCAACAGCTAAACATTCACGGTGTATATAAAGATCTAAGACTATACACCTTTCTTCAATTTATCATACGTATACCCGATGAGGTGCTAAGATAATTGAACATAAATTTCAATCTTACTTCATGTATGAATTTCCTCCTCAACGCCGGTCGAATAGGCGATGGAGACGGCGGAGTTATGCACTTCTCATTTGTATAGTCAAATATCGTTGGTACCGCTGTTGATTTTAATATGCATAGCCTTTCGTTCTCCAAATTCAAAGATAATGAAACCAAAGGATGGACTTCCCACGAAGTCAACTCAAAATGTTTGCTACAAACTCGCGCGTCTTTCGTAGGTTCCCACTTTCTCGACGAGTCGGGCGATTTTCTTCGGTAACGGTCTAACCACACTTCAGATCTTAATATATCATTATCTCGATTAGGGAAACGAAAGAAACTTAGGTTATTATCTTGTCCTTCTTTATGCAAACTTTTTCACCCAGCAACAGCACACGGCATTTTTAACAAGTACCATAAAGCGTAATCCTACATAGACAATACTATACAACTCAATGCGACACCGCTAATCGTTTGGTACCAATGACGTCACAGGATCACGTTACACTTACCAGGGCGAAACTCGAAGCCTGTGCGCTATGAGATAAAATTGGCTACTGTGAGAAAACGGGACAACCAATAAGTGTAAGATTTGAACAGTTTGTATATTATATATATATATATTTCCGAATATTTACTCAAAAGACACGCCATATTTCAACTTTAAAGTGACTTGTGTATAACAATATAATATTACACAAAAAAATAAAATATAGTTAAACATTCATAATGGAAAGAAAGTCACTGTCTATGTAATGTCGTCATTTAGTTTATGTACTATAGACAATTCTAGAACTTCGTAGTTTTACAAAATACACATGAGTACAATATACATGTGCATGTAATATAAACAAAAATAGGCTAAAACTGCTTTACTGTGTATTATAAATCGATACACAATTATACAATTTTCAGAATAACGTCAATGAATTTGCATAATTTTATTAAATCTGTCTTTTTATTTGTGCCCATAAGTTGTTGAAATTTTAATCTATTTGGACGTGTATAGTAATACGGTTTTAAGTACTTTTTCCTTTGTTCTATACAATTATTACAGGTCAGAATGTAGTGAAATTTGTCCCCTATATCTTGAGTGTTACATACTACGCAAACTCTTTCGGTTAATGGTTTGCCATTCCATCTACCTGTTTCGACAAGAAGTCTATGGTTTTTTGTACGAAATTTTATAAATTGCCTGCATTGATAAGTAGGTAAAATGGATATATAATTACATTTTCCAAAGTTTGATTTTAAAGATCTGTAAATGTTACTTGAGGATGATATATCAACTGTTGATATCCATTTTTGTATATAAAGGTCTTTAAGTGTTTGGTAAGCTGATTTAAACAGCCAGTTTGCGTTTGTGAAACTTTGCGAGTAGTACCATATTCCCGAAAAACCTAATGTACAAAGTAGGTTGTTTTATACATTATGTGGTCTCACCTTAATTCCATTAAGCGATGGGAAAGCTTATATTAGCAGGATTTTATAACGGATATTCCGACAGTAAAACACGTTTAAAAACATTTGTTTACTGAAGAAATGCGATAACCTATTTTACCTATTAAATGTTTGAATTTTACAATATGCAAACTTTTTAAGCCGAAAGTAAGATTTTATTTCATACACCATTTTCGCTTTTTGGAGAATGGGTTGGATGTGGTATGAAAGTTATTACTCAGGCCAGGTATTGCTTATTTATCCATGTTGACTTTATCTGTTTTGCGTCTGTTAATGCTAGGACGACAGAATATGTTAAAGAAGACAACTTATTGTCGTCACAATATCGAATAAGTTTTTACCAAAATGATATAATTCATGTTTGTATATCCACATGTAGTGGCATAACCCCAAGTTCACCATTTGTCATTGAGGAAGGTGTTGGAGATTTTAGATTGAACGCATACTTATAAAAGTTTAACTGGACTCGTTCGATAATATCAATATTTCCAAATCCACAAAGTAAAACTGGTTTAACCATTTTTTCGAATAGATCAATCTGCATATCAAATGGTAAATTTAAAACACGTATTTTCTTTAAAAGATCGAAAAGGGCTTTATTCCCCTGTTCCGCTATGTGTTTTTTAGCTGCAATATAAGAGCCACTACGAGATAACTGGCGGGTTAGTTTCTTTAAAATGAGACATATTTAGCGAGACATCTTATATCAACGTGACATGTTCTGTGAACTCTACCTACAATTGTGTAGATATAGCACCTGGTAAGAATAAATCAATGTATGCAATGGAAGGTTCTGTAAAAAGGAAAAAGGGAACTATTATTTGTGTCTACCTCATATCATCTGTAGGGTAGACGAATTTGTTCACAATCCTTGTTCGGAATTAAAGGTGCTATATGAACAAAAATTAAATATATAACAACGTATGTTTCATACATAACCATTGTTGTCTCCTGACAACAAATGCGTGTATACTTTTAATTATTTAATTTAATTTAACTTGAGAGCAATAATTTAGTTTCGCAATAGTTTAACAGCATCTTGCAAGCAATGCACATTACCACCGTTCAACTACCATGTAGTGAACTACCAGTGCCAATATTTCATATACTGCGCATGCCAGTACTGTATTTTTTGCCTTTAAGGGTGGCCACTGCTGAGGTTCTGGATTTTTGCACTTCCGGAAATTTACATTTGTTATATTTCGAAAATTATAATAAAACTGGAAAAAATAATTATACAGTAACAAACTAATGGTCAATAGGGATATTTTAGTGCAAAAAAAATGAAAATTGTTCAGAATTTTTTTTTGACCTCACATTTTTTGCCCAAAATTGATAATTTTTAACATAAGCCAAAATGGAGGGTAGGGGTACAAAAGATGGTATTTCTCAAAAACCGTTTAAGATATTCACTTAATTAAAACTTTATTACAAAGACATGTGTTAGGATATACCGAGACAACAATAAAAAGTATTGTTCCTATTATTTGTTACAGACCTATGCCGTTATATGTCAGAGCTCGTCGAAATCTAAAAAAGCACATCTTTCTTATATGCACACCGACCCCCAATTTTTATTTTTTCATTCTAAAACTCAGGTCTTGTATATATTGTAGACAAAATATCTCAAAAAGTTTACTGTTACTTTATCATGAAAAATTGATTGATCACAAATTTAAAAATGCAATTTATAGTAAACTGGGTGGGGTAATGACAAGGGATGTAATAATTTTTCAGATGGTGATAAAAATACCACAACCCTTAATTTTTCGTCCTAAAGTATGAACTATTACATTAAAAAAGAGGGAAAATCGATACCTGTTCTGCAAACCACACTACACACATGTAAGTTGCCATACACAATTTGCAGCTGATTCAGAATTTAAAACCACACTGTGAGAGTGTATTACTAAAGATTAATTTTGCGAAAAAGTTAAATCACCGACCCATCATTATTTTTCCAGAAACTATATAGATATGTTGATGTTAACACTGTTTGGTCTATAATCGTCTCACATTTATATTTTTAAATACATATTTTCAGGTATCTTCCGTGATCCAGACAATGTTTCCGGTAAAATAATTTTAGTCGCTAATGGTGCGGGGAAAAGTCATATCGTTACCAGATGATACCACATTTGAGTATATTAAACATTAAAGGGACATCTGACAGTTTTAAATTGGTGGCGTTTCGTTAGTTTTTGTGTCGCCTTTTCGAAGAAAAGTGCGATAAATATGGATCACTGTGTCGTCCGTTCGTCCGTCCGTCCGTCACGAAAACTTAACGTTGGCTATAACTTTCTCATATCTTGATATTTCTTCATCAAACTTTCAATATATACTCATCATGACAACATCAACATGACCATACTAAAATATGAAGGTCAAGGTCACACTGAAGGTCATTATAAGGGTTAAATACTCCGTTTTTTCTTCACGAAAACTTAACATTGGCTATAACTTTCTCATTTCGTGATATTTCTTCATCAAACTTTCAATATACACACATCATGACAACACCGACATGACTAAAATATAAAGGTGAAGGTCACACTGAAGGTCATTATATGGGTAAATACTCGTGTTTTCACGAAAACTTAACGTTGATTATAACTTTCTCATTTCTTGATATTTCTTCATCAAACTTTCAATATATACTCATCATGACAACACCGACATGACCATGCTAAAATAAAAAGGTCAAGGTCACACTGAAGGTCATTATATGGGTTAAATACTCGTTTTTTTTCTTCACGAAAACTTAACGTTGGTTATAACTTTCCATTTCTTGATATTTCTTAATCAAACTTTCAATATGTACTCATCATCACAACATCGACATGACCAAACTAAAATATAAAGGTCAAGGTCACACTGAAGGTCATTATATGGGTTAAATACTCATTTTCTTCACAAAAAACTTAACGTTGGCTATAACTTTCTCATTTCTTGATATTTCTTTATCAGGCTTTCAATTTATACTCATCATGACATCATCGACGTGACCATACTAAAATATAAAGGTCAAGGTCACACTGAAAGTCATTATATGGGTTAAATACTCTTCTTTTTTTTTCTTCACGAAAACTTACCGTTCGCTATAACTTTCTCAATTCTTTTTATTTCTTCATTAATCTTTCAATATACACTTGTCATGACAACATTGACATGGCCATACTAAAATATAAAAGTCAATGGCACACTGAAGGTCATTATATGGGTTAAATACTCATTTCTTTCTTCACGAACAATTTATCAGGCCAGTTTGTCAAGGTCATTTATCTGGGTCTAAAAAAAACTTGTTATACTGACAAAGCGCTGACAGGCGACACACGTGTTCCGCGGAACACCCATCTAGTTAATACATAACCTACATATTTGCAAATCGTTAATAATAACTACTTGAAGGTTTATGCATATTACTAATTGATGACTATATTGCGCAATATTATATTTAAAGCGAAGAAAAGAATAAAAACACTAAATTGTATATAAATTACGTTTTATTTGAT
>JAWPHD010012170.1:0-77956 GCA_037043455.1 Cyrtodaria siliqua
TACAGAAAACTTGTAATTCACTTGTAGCACACAGAATGCATCATGTAACAGTACACACTATATCGTTATAAACCTTCGCCTCTCACCGCTGCGGGTTCGAATCCCACTGGGAGCTCGACTTGTAAGTGAGGAAGTGTCGATTCTTACGGATGGAGGATGGCGTACAGTACTGGTTCTACCCAGGAAATGTGGGTGGTCTGCCTCCACCACAAAAAAATCGACTGCCATATATAACCTTACATGTGTTGAAAATTGCGTAAAACACCATACAAACAAACAAACAAACAAAGAAACACTATATCATACATGCACGTAGCATGCAACACATATTAAAACAATTATCACTCGGTGACGTATCATGTCTGATTAACTAAACAGATGCAGGTTTCCACTCACACTTTCAATAAATAAATTACAGAAACGGTTTTAATACCAGTTTCCTGGCAGGAGGCTGACACTTGTGGTTGTCTGACATAGGAATATGTTAGGTTTTTTGTGCATTACCTGCTAAAATGTCTCAATAAAACATATATAATAAAAATAAAAATAAAGTAACGACACAATCTAAAACACGTTTGAGTAATTATTAAATTGGTGTTTAAATGTAATAAAGTGTTGCAAAAATAGCAGATGTGCTGTGAGTCAAAGACGTAATGTATGTTTTAGATGTGCTGTGAGTCAAAGACGTGATGTGTGTTTTAGATGTGCTGTGCGTCAAAGACGTGATGTATTTTTAGATGTGCTGTGAGTCAAAGACGTGATGTGTGTTTTAGATGTGCTGTGAGTCAAATTCGTGATGTGTGTTTCAGATGTACAGCGAGTCAAAGACGTGATGTGTGTTTTAGATGTGCAGTGAGTCAAAGACGTGATGTGTGTTTTCATGAAATGTAATTGTACGTGTGATTATTAACGGGACGAGCCTTTTTTTCCGCTTAATAATATCATGGTCTGTTTAGAATTCGGAATGAGTGTCGAAGTATTTTCTGAAAGCCATCGATTTCAAGCGTAGGAAAAAAACGTTGTTTAATATAATGACTTTTTGAAGATATTGCTTTTTTGTGTGGAATAATGAACATGTTACAACGTTACAAATATATCATATCACAGAAAGGTTGAATGACCATTTTTTCAGGACTGCTTTGCATCTTTTAATTTGTTAACTCTAATAAGCACAGTTCGTTTTCACTGAAAAACACACGTTTGTGTATAGGTTTCGTTTTAAATTATTTCCTAGTTGGTATTAAGAATGCGAACATTTCTGACGCTTATATGATAGTCGTATTACAGTATGATAGTCGTATTACAGTATGATAGTCGTATTACAGTTTAGATGATAGTCGTATTACAGTTTAGATGGCGATACTCGTCAACTTTTGTCAAAGAAATTTGACAAACAAAATATGACATTGTTTTTAAAAAAAAAAAAATTGCAGAAATGACAAAATGTTTAACTCAGGACACTTTTTCTTAATTTAAAGATATTAAAATACATTTTATAAAGTGGTTAAATAAATATGGTTAAATATATTTATTTAACGTTTCGTTCAAGTCAATTGTTATATTTAACAAACATGTCACCAAACATTATGTTATCATTTTTTTGGTGAACAATTACAGAACGTATATTTAGTTAAAAGAGGCGCCGTGGAAGTGTATTTAGTTAAAGGTGGCGCCGTGGTGGTGTATTTAGTTAAAGGTAGCGCCGAGGTGGTGTATTTAGTTAAAGGTAGCGCCGTGGTGTAATGGTAAGCACTTTACATAGTAAGACCTTTTTTGATTATTCGTTTAACGGACCATTAAGATAGAGAAGTACAATAGGAGGAGGGTGGCATTACGTGGTCCGAGTATTAACTTTCATACCCACTTCTTTAAGAAACGAAACCAGGGTTCGCTGGGGGTCATATGGAAGAATCTTCCTCAAACGGGTTATCGATGAGTCGCCAGATTTTTACATGGAGCGTATAGGGGAAAATTTCATTATTGTTTAATATTAGAAATTCTATAAATATGATCGCTTAGGTGCAAACGGTTTCTTAAAATACAATTTATTATCTTTATTTTGATATAAGTTTTATATTTTTATGTTAAAAGGATCTTGGTCTGTTTTCGAGTTTAAATACACCATCTTGTGTCCTTATATGTTCTATATAAAATTCTTAAAATATGTCGATCATGTGTTTTTTAATTGTAAATATATCGCATAATGACGAAACTGAAGCCTTAGGTGCAAACGGTTCTAAATAGGTGAAACACTAATCTTTATTTTGATATAGTTTTTTTGTTAATGACACTAGTTATAGATGGTCTGTTTTACAAGCAAAGATAGCAATTTTTTTAAAATTATTAATTGTTGTTGTTGTTGTTGTTTGCGATAATCACATTAAGCAGACGACGCGGAGAAATATATAACATGAAGAGTTGTATGCATAAATGTTTAATCCATGCAAAAACCCATTACACATGTATTTCTCTGTCCAATGATGGTATTTCCATTTTAGGCAAAACAGGAGTCAGAACGAAACATTTGCTATATCAAAAATGATGGTATTTTTAACTTTTAAACAGCTTTTTATAGAAGTTCACACTATTATAATGCCATTTCCATAAAAATACACTTAAAAAAAACTATTCTCAGTTATAGCTTATTAAAAGCTTGTTTATAATAAAATATTTCATGTAAATATTAAACTGATTTTTTAAAAATGTGTTTTGCTTAAATTTACTAAAGTGCATTTATAGTTTCATTCCATATGGTCACTGTAGATACATAATGATTCTCAATGTTTTATGGCCCCCATAAAGTGTGCAAATGTGACTGCCGACACGCTCAATTACATAACGCCCGAGGCGGCTTTATCGATATCTGCGGGAGGTAAATCTGTACTAATCTATCACCTAGAGTTACATTTCGTGAAATTATTGTTTTCGATTTGAGGAAGATTCTTCCATATGGAAATAAAACCTTAATTTCGGCTTAAAAGGTTTGCATATTGTAAAATTAAAACATAGGTAAGTTTAATAGGTATCGCATTTTTCCAGTACGAAATGTGTTTAAACATGTTTTATTGTAGAAATCTTGCTAATATAAGCTTTCTCTAAGCTAACGGAATGAAGGCGGGACCACGTAATGGAAAAATTGGAAACTCTATTTTTTATTTTTCGTTGGAAATGAAAAGAGAATGAAATGTTTTATTAAAATCGGAGAAGAGGTAAAATAAAAAAATAAAAAGATCAAATTCCCAACAGAAAAAAATTACTATTTCGTTTTGTCGTAGGAGGATTCGTAAAACGAACAATCAAATACAAAAAAAGGCCTAATACATCTATCACAAACATGAAACTGGATTAACCTTACCAGTCTTGTGGATGATACTTAAAGGGACACAGGACAATCTTGATTTTTTTTTTAAACTCGCGGTGTACCGTTAAAATACACACGTATAAAACAAATTGTTTTTGCATATTATTAACTCTTGAATTTATTGCATCACTTATATATTTAAACCTATGAAATAAGACGAACAAATGAAAACTCAACATTTTATTTTGATTATATATAAGCCGGTTTAAAGTCAAATTGAATCTGGGTAAATAAATCGAGACTCTAATTTCAATGCTTGATAAACACTTCAAAATTGCCTTGTGTCCCTTTAAAAAAAAAGAGTTTAAGCACACAAAATAAATAGAGGATCTTACATGAGTGCCTGTTTATTGAAATTAATATTAAATATTTATATTAATCACTTAATTTCGCACATGCCTCTTAATGTAGCTGTCTATATATATGTGTTGTTTTACGATGACGTCGTATGTTTCAATTTATAACATCTTTTTTCTTTGTTGACTGAAGGAGAGCAATGAATTTAAACATACTAGGCCTATGGCTATAATAACGTTTTATATATTTACTTCTGATTGTATTATAAACAGGACATATTAACTCAAAATGGAACTCGTCCTCTATATCATTAGTGTTACATATTTGACATATTCGGTCATGTCTTTCTAACCTTTCACGAGAATACCTCCCAGGCTTGATGAGAAGACAAGTTTAATCTGGTTACAACACTGCAATCGCGCCTGGTATGCAATACATCTAGATAATGATCATATTCAAAATGGTGTTTAACAGATTTGTATAGAGTTAACACTCTTTTTTTTTTTCAAGGTCGGTTGACCAGTTTTGGACATAATTATCTATTAGTCGTTGTTTGTATATCGGTACAAAATGTATTGCATTTAATGAGCTTGGGTCAAGCCATGCATACATGAAACCACTACTATTTAGTAATGACTTGAATTTTGACACCCAATTTGTTAATCCCTTTTCACAGTCAGATTTTGCGCTTTCATACACGTGTTATATAATAACGTTATCAGTATTGACCGCTCTTAGCTACTAACAAGTCTATTTATATATAACGGATAACGTCCCAATTCCCGTATACCCCTGCACTACTTGTTGATAATTTTACACCAAGAACTTGTTTACAATACATTAAGCGAATTCTTTTAATTACCTTGGATTGAGTAAAACCCCACACTTGACTGCCGTAATTAAGAATAGAACCTACAAAAGCATCAAACAATTGTAAAGCTGTTTTCGGTTTTAACTCGTATTTCTTTATATTTATTGATAGAAGGTTCATAGCTTTAAGAGCTTTACCACATAAAGTGTGTTAGTTAAGCGTAAACGACCCTTTTATACGATCTGTTTTATTGTACCTCATTAATGTTATGTTTCAATATAGATTGATTTATAATAATAATAATAATAATAATAATAATAAAAATAATAATAATAATAAAAACAAAACAACAATATAGATATATACCCGATATTGGTGCGATTTTCTGAGCGATCTTAAAGAATACCTCAAAAATAGAAAGAAAAAATAAATAAATAAAAAGAAAAATTTCCCTAAATGCTCAAAAAAGTTAGGTAGCTGCCTTTTTAGTGAATAGGTTGGAGCATAGCAAACTAAAAAATGTTTAACGATGGCCATCACGTCGTATGTTGCCTCGTGTTTTCTGTACGATAGATAGACTGCCTCGTCGATTAAGTAAATGGTTACGAATACCGATGCACACCGAGTCGAACGGAAAAGACCGAATGATGATTCGGCCGTAATTTGCATATTAACCTGCATAATATTAAACTCTTATATTACACTAGTGTATTGCAGTATTAGTAACTCAAGTACAGGCCAAAATGATAATGATGCTTTGATATAAATTTATGAATGTTATATGTTAATGTGCAATAATAACGTCTCCTATAATTCTTTTAGAATGGTGTTTACAATTCATGTTTTATGTATAATGTATATTAGTATGCATATTTGATTGTAAACAATGAGACGCAAATGAACTATTAACTCTCTTCTCTTTATCATGGCTCCGCACCTCAAGTTATGCACCGCAAGTTAAGAGATTCATAATTTAACTAATTTTGTAAAAGGATCATTTCTTATTCGTCGTATTTATTTGCACATGTACTTAACTGTGCAGGTTTATACAAAATAATAATAATTACATGGTTAGTTACTGTTCATAATTTCAGCTGTATTTTGGCGAGTTTAAGAACAGTAATACATGCTAGCCTCTGGCTCCGGTTTATCACATTTCCTGACGAGCCAAACATTCATTACGTAGTCCCGCCTTAATTCCATTAAGTCATGGGAAAGCTTATATTAGCAGGATTTTATAACGGATATTTCGACAATAAACACATTTAAAAGCATTGTTAATGTAAAATGCGATAAACTGTTTAAAAGTACCTATTAAATGTTTAAATTTTACAATATTAATATGCAAACTTTTAAAGCCAAAATTTCATACCCCCAGCCAACCCCGTTTTCGCTTCTTGGAGAAGGGGTTACATGGGGTATGCTAGTTAATACTCGGACCACGTAATGCTTAGTCATTAAATTATCATCTGAGTTATATATCCATATCGTTTTAACTTTAAATCTGCTTGCCTATCATTAAATAAAAGTCTGAGTTTTCAGTTTTTCTTCATTAGACTACCATAGGTTTAAATACATATACTCGGTAAAAAAAGTTTTGGACCAGAGTATATAAAGTCATATAAAAATTAAAACTAGTGAACAGAATTTAAGTATCTTTTTTTAGAAACCAAGGTCTACTCTACCCGGTTAATTTGGTATCAGAAACATTAAAGTCCAAACAAGATTTGACTTTAAAAAAATATCGCGAACACACAAAGGGTCTGTAAAAAATGTTGCAAAGTTCATACAAAGTAACTGTTACGGACACATTCGAATAACCAATAAAAAGATTATTATTTTTTCACAAACTTTCATTGTGAATGATAATTATTGTTGATTGTTGATCTATTGTGAATTATCAACTGAGATAATAAGTGTTATGGTCGAATGTCATGGTTCAGCGATCATTGTACGGGTTCGAACACTGCCATGGTCCAAAACTTTTTTTACATAGTATATATTCATTGTGCAATACAATCAACTGTCAGTAGTATGCAAAAACAATTTGCGTTGAACAATTTTTATAATTAATATTATTGTTTAAAAAATTCAAGCAATGTTAAAACAAACTATCTAAAAGAATCAAAATTGCCATGTGTCCCTTTAACATGAAACTGATTTTGAATAATATAATTTACCTGAACTACAAATGGAGTTTCCCATTTTTTTCAGGGAAAGTAACTTTGGCAAAAATCTTGTTCTGACATTCTTGCTTATAAATGCGAAATTCTTTCTTTTTATAATGTAATTTTATTCCTAACTTATTATTAAAAACTATGAAGCGTGGTAACTTTTTGATTCGTTTTGTCATCTAAAATCAAACTAGCATAATATTGTAGTTGAGCGAAAAAAAGTGGGTATAGTAGGAAGCAGCTATATGTGTACAGTATAAACATTAGTTACATGCTAAATGTAAGGTTTATATACAGGAATTGTGTATTGTCGGATTTCAACAATTTAGATTGTTCATGTTTTTGTGGGAGATTGCGTGCGTGCGTGCGTACGTGCGTGTATGTCTTTCATGTGTTGTAATAAATGTGTGTATATTATGTTCTGGTGAGGAGAAACTATAAGTCAAAATAAAATATCAGTTTTGCAAGACGGCTAGAATAAATGAACTGTCAACTTAAAGAAAAGTTTCTTCAAAAACGGGAAAAAAGTCGAAATAGGAAATGGCAAACATTTAGTAAATGGCTTAACTGTCGTATTTTTTATAAACATGATTTTTTTTAATATTTACTATTTTACCAACATGTTAACCTAATACTCTGTGTAAATTTAGATGTATGAACCACAAACCATAAAAGGGCAGATTCCGTGTCATATTTAAAGAAGTTTATGTATCTGTAAAATAAAGTAGAAAGACATGTTTAATAGAGTTGTATTATATTCACCATACATTTGTCAATTTTGATTCACCCATGAACATTGGAAATACATCAACACTGTTAAAGTCATTAAAGGTAGCAATAGTTTGTAAAACTGTATTATCTGTTTGTAAAACTGTATTATCTGTTTGTAAAACTGTATCATCAGTTTGTTAACCTGTATCGTCTGTTTATAAATAAGAATGTAAATTGTATTTATTCTTCATTCTATTTTTTTTTCATTGTTATAGTTTGCGTTGTTCTATAATTATGTTTGTTTACTGTTATCACTTTGATAAATGTTTGTATTTCACGCGCTCTTCAAGAGCCATGATTAATGAAATAAAAGCTGAAAAACTTGACACTTGAAACTTAGGCTCTCTTGTGTGTAGTAATTAAACAATACGTTTTCTACAAATAGTTATTATGCCGATGTTCGCTGTTAATGTGGATCACAATAAAAGGCATGATGAAAGATACATTAATACAGTAGTGTTTGTGTTTCTGAAATTTAAATGACACCTCGTATCAACATGGGATTTTCTGCATCATCTGTCTTTTACACTGTATGCTAAAGCAAAGAAACAACTATTTTTCAAATTAAGAATTGCCTAAAATTGAGGGAAAAAAATAATTGTTTTCTGTTTTCCTTTTGTCTCTAGGTCCGTGAGCTTTCAGGGGAGATAATAGAGGTGTGAGACTGTTATTATTATTCTCATTTTTATTATTATTTTATTATTATTTTATTATTATTATTATTATTATTATTATATTATTTTATTATTATTATTATTATTATTATTATTATTATTATTATATTATTTTATTATTATTATTATTATTATTATTATTATTAATTATTATTATTATTATTATATAACGACCCCGGTATTACTAAGATTTGATTTCACTGATGTTTTGTAAGTGTTTCACCAGTCATTGCCAAATTACTGGAGTCATTTAATGAATTAAAACTTCTTAAAATTATTCTTTGAAAGTTAAAACCATGAAAGGATCAACAAGCAGAAATAAACATGTATTTCTTTGTGTTAAAACCATGAAAGGGTCAAAATGCAGAAATAAACATGTATTTCTTTGTTTTCAGTTACTTTGATTGCTTAGAAACCATGTTTAACCAAACAAAATAGTTCCCAAAAAAGTAAAATCCTACTTAACGCAGCAAAACTAATATTCGAGTGTGTATTTCTGTTTGTTTTTAAAACAAAAACAAAAAAAAAACGGGATATGTATTCTTTAGAAGTGTATTCCAATAACACTTCAAGAAATACTGGTAACGTTATGTTTTTGAATTCAGAAGTGTATATGAATTTCACATAAACACGTCAAATTACACAGTTTTTTAGGGATAAATGTTGTTGTTTTATGTTATATTTAGAAGCGTGGATGTATTCCGAGGAACAAACACGATATCTGGTATTAATCAGAAATCAATAATCGTTTGTTTTAAGTTAAAGCAGTTTGGGTATTACAATAATGAAGAAATATGGGAGTGAACACAATCTTTACGCATAATCTATTAAATATACTGTAGTAACCATACGTTGGTAACAATACCATAGTAAACATACACTGTTACCATACAATGGTAATCATACTATACACTCTAGTAACCATACACTTACAATCATACACTAGTAAACAGCATACATTAGTAACCATACACTGGTAACCATACACTAGTAAATATACTCTAGTTACCGTACTCTGGTAACCGTACTCTAGTAACCATACACTAGTTACCATACTTTATAGTAAACCATAATCTAGTAACCATACACTATTAAACATACACGAGTAACCATACACTAGTAACCATACACTATTAAACATACACGAGTAACCATACACTAGTAACCATGCAATATTAACCATACTTTAGTAACCATACAGTGGTAACCATAAACTGGTAAACATACACTAGTAAACATACACCTGAAACTATACGCTGGTAACCATATTACCGTGAAACTGATTAGTAAGATTTGGTCAAATTTACCTTAACACAATTATGTTATGTTAAAATACTATTATTAACGATTTGCAAAAAAAATAATCTTAATTCTAGTTACCATACACTGGTATCCATTCTCTAGTAACCATACACTGGTAACCATACACTACTAATCACACATTGGTAACCATACGCTAGTAACCATACACGGGTAACCATGAACTAGTAACCATACACCAGTAACTATACACTGGTCACCACACACTAGTAACCATACACTAGTAGCTATACATTAGTAACCATTCATTAGTAACCATACACTGATACTCATACATTAGTAACCATACACTGCTGCCCATACATTAGTAACCATACACTACTAATCACACACAGTAACTATACATTGGTAACCATACACTGGTAACCACACACTAGTAACCATACACTAGTAACTATACACTACTAACCACACACTAGTAACCATACACTAGTAACTATACATTAGTAACCATACATTAGTAACCATACACTACTAATCACAAGCTAGTAACTATATACTGGTAACCATACACTGATAACCGCACACGATTAGCTATACACTGGTAACCATACACTGGTAACTATAAACTAGTAAACATACACTAGTAACTATACACTAGTAACCATAAACATGTAACCATACATCAGTAACAATACACTACTAATCGCACACTAGAAACACTAGTAACCATACCCTAATAAACATACACTAGTAACCATACACTAGTAACCATACACTAGTAACCATGCACTAGTAATCACAAACTGGTAACCATACACTAGAAAACATACACCAGTAACCAAGCATTAGTAAATATACACTAGTAACCATACACTAGTAACATTATTCTAGTAAACATAAACCACTAACCATACACTAGTAACCGTACACTACTAACCATACGCTAGTACCCATACACTAATAACCATACACTAGTAACCATACACTATAATCAAACACAGGTAACCATACACTAGAAAATATACAGCAGTAACCATACATCAGTAACCATACACTAGTAACCAAACACTAGTAACTTTACTCTAGTAAACATAAACTAGTAACCACACACTTGTAACCATCACTAATAACCATACACTAGTAACCATATATTCGTAACCATACACTAGTAACCATGCACTAGTAACCATACATTAGTAACCATACATCAGTAACCATACACAAGTAACCATACATTAGTAACCATACACTAAAAAACATACACTACTAACATACACTGGTAATCA
The DNA here is from genome assembly GCA_037043455.1 of Cyrtodaria siliqua. Lineage (NCBI taxonomy): Eukaryota > Metazoa > Mollusca > Bivalvia > Adapedonta > Hiatellidae > Cyrtodaria > Cyrtodaria siliqua. Next base: position 10,638 of record JAWPHD010012170.1, read on the forward strand.
TACACTAGTAACCATACACTACTAATCACACACTGGTAACCATACTCTAGTCAACATACACCAGTAACCATACATTAGTAACCATACACTGGTAACTATACACTAGTAACCAAACACCGGCAATCAAACACTAGTAACCATACATTAGTAACCATACACTGGTAACTATACATTAGTAACCATACACTGGTAACCATACATTAGTAAAAATACACATGTAACCATAAATTAGTAACCATACACTGGTAACAATACACTGGTAACTATACACTAGTAACCAAACACCAGTAACCATATTCTAGTAATCATGAACAAGTAAACATACACTAGTAATCATACATAAGTAATCAAACACTGGTAACCACCATACACTATTAATCCTACATTATATCGCTACACTGGTAGCCATACATTTGTAAACATACACGAGTAACTATATATTAGTAATCATACACTGATAGCCATATATTAATAACCATACACTAATAAACATACACTAGTAACCACGCATTAGTAACCGTCCATTAGTAAACATACACTAGTTACCATACATTAGTAACCGATCATTAGTAACAATACACTGATAACCGTACACTAGTAACATACACCAGTAACCATACATTAGTAACCATACATTAGTAATCATGCAGTGTTAACCATACACTGGTAAACATACACTAGTAACCATACATTAGTAAACATACACTACTAACCATACACTACAAACCATTCACTGATAACCAAACACTAGTAAGCATACACGAGTAACCATACATTAGTAAACATACACTACTAACCATACACTACAAACCATACACTGGTAGCCATACACTAGTAGGCATACGCGAGTAACCATACATTAGTAAACATACACTACTAACCATACACTGATAACCATACACTAGTAACCATACACTAGTAATTATGCTCTAGTAACCATACACTAGTAATCACGCACTAGAAACATACACTGGTAACCATAATATTGTAACCGTAATTTAGTAACCATACTCTAGTAACCATAACCATACTCTAGTAATCATACACTAGTAACCATACACTGGTAACCAAACACTAGTAACCATACACTAGTAACCATACACTGTTAACCATACACAAGTAACCATACTATAGTAACCATACACTGATAACCATACTCTAGAAACCATACACTAGTAACCATACTCTAGTAACCATACCCTAGTGACCATACACTGGTAACCAAACACTAGTAACCATACACTAGTAACCATACACTGATAACCATACTCTAGAAACCATACACTAGTAACCATACTCTAGTAACCATACCCTAGTGACCATACACTGGTAACAAAACACTAGTAACATACACTAGTTACCATACTCTAGTAACCATACACTGTTAACCATACACAAGCAACCATACTCTAGTAACCATACACTGATAACTATACTCTAGTAACCGTACTCTAGTAACTATACTATTGTAACCATACACTGGTAACCATACCCTAGTAACCATAGTAGTAGTTATACTATACTTACCATAGATTAGTAACCATACGCTGGTAACCATACCCTAGTAACCATAGTAGTAGTTATACTATACTTACCATAGATTAGTAACCATACGCTGGTAACAATACTCTAGTAACCTTACTCTAGTAACCATGCACTGGTAACCATACACTAGTAACCATACACTGGTAACCATACACTGATAACCATACATAAGTAAACATACTCTAGTAGCCATACACTGTTAACAATAAACTGGTAACCATACATTAGTAAACATACTCTAGTAACCATACACTGTTAACAATAAACTCGTAACCATACATTAGTAAGCATACCCTAGTAACCATACATTAGTAAACATACTCTAGTAACCATAAACTTGTAACTATACACTAGAAACTATACACCAGTAAACTTACAAGAGTAGCCATACATTAGTAAACATACTCTAGTAACCATACACTAGTAACCATTTTCTAGTAACATACTCTTCGATTAAAGACATTTTATTTATATAAAATTGTCCTTTTGAACTCGTTCACAGAGTTCTGATCCAGTTGTAAAACAATGTAACTAAGTGAACCAGCCCAGTATATAGTGAACTAGCCCAGTATATAGTGAACCAGCCCAGTATATAGTGAACCAGCCCAGTATAAAGAGCCCAGTATATAGTGAACCAGCCCAGTATATAGTGAACTAGCCCAGTATATACTGCCTTATAATTTCAGGACTGATAGCTATGGCGATATTGAGTGTGCGAGACAAGAAACTGGTTTTGAGTGACATATATCAATGGATCTTGGACAACTATACTTACTTCAGAACAAGGTATGGGCGATATTTATATAATCGGACAATATTTGCATAACCAAACACAGACGATATTTACATAACAAAACACGGACATTTACGTATTAACCAAACATGGACGATATTTACATAACTAAACAAGGACGATTTTAACCTAACAGAGGCTAACACAATACGGACGATATTAACATACGATATACGGACTATGCTTACATAACTATATACGGACGATGCTTTCATAACTATACACGGACGATGCTTTCATAACTATATATGGACGATGCTTACATAACTATATACGGACGATGCTTTCATAACTATACATGGACGATACTTACATAACCACACACGGACGATGCTTACATAACTATATACGAACGATGCTTACATAACCATATACGGACGATGCTTACATAACCATATACGGACGATACTTTCATCAATATATACGGACGATGCTTACATAACTACATACGGACGATGCTTACATAACTATATACAGACGATGCTTACATAACTATACACGGACGATTCTAAAATAACCATACACGGACGATGCTTACATATCTATATACGGACGATGCTTACATAACTATATACGGACGATGCTTACATAACTATATACGGACGATGCTTACATAACCATATATGGACGATGCTTACATAACCATACACGGACGATGCTTACATAACTATATACGGACGATGCTTTCATAACTATATACGGACGATGCTTACATAACTATATAAGGACGATGCATAAATAACCATATACGGACGATGCTTACATAACCATATACGGACGATGCTTTCATCAATATATACGGGCGATGCTTACATAACTACATACGGACGATGCTTACAAAACCATACACGGACGATGCTTACATAACCATACACGGACGATGCTTACATAACTATACACGGACGATGCTTACTTAACTATACACGGACGATGCTTACATAACTATATACGGACGATGCTTACATAACCACATACAGACGATGGTTACATAACTACATACGGACGATGCTTACATAGCTATATACGGACGATGCTTACATAACTACATACGGACGATGCTTACATAACTATATACGGACGATGCTTACATAACTATACACGGCCGATGCTTTCATGACCAAACACGGACGATGCTTACATAACCATTCACGGACGATGCTTTCATAACTATATACGGACGATGCTTTCATAACTATACACGGACGATGCTTACATAACTATATACGGACGATGCTTACATAACTATATATGGACGATGCTTACATAACCATACACGGACGATGCTTACATAACCATACACGGACGATGCTTACATAACTAGACACGGACAATGCTTACATAACTATATAAGGACGATTTTTACATTACCATATACGGACGATGCTTACATAACCACACACGGACGATTCTTACATTACCATACATGGAGGATGCTCACATAACTATATACGGACGATGCTCACATAACTATATACGGACGATGCTTTCATAACTATATACGGACGATGCTTACATAACTATATATGGACGATGCTTACATAACCATATATGGACGGTGCTTACATAACTATATACGGACGATGCTTACATAACTATATATGGACGATGCTTACATAACTATATACGGACGATGCTTTTATAACTATATACGGACGATGCTTACATAACTATATACGGACGATGCTTTCATAACTATATACGGACGATGCTTACATAACTATATATGGACGATGCTTACATAACCATACACGGACAATTCTTACATTACCATACACGGACGATGCTTATATAACTATATACGGACGATGTTTACATTACCATACACGGACGATGCTTACATTACCATAAACGGACGATGCTTATATAACCATACACGGACGATGCTTACATTACCAAACACGGACGATCCTTACATAACCATACACGGACGATGTTTACATTAACCTACACAGACGATATACACGGACGGTCCCTACATTACCATACACAGGCGATGCTTATATTACCATACACGGACGATGCTTACATAACCATACACGGACGATACTTACATAACCATACTCCGCCGATGCTTACATAACTAGACACGGACAATGCTTACATAACTATATAAGGACGATTTTTACATTACCATATACGGACGATGCTTACATAACCACACACGGACGATTCTTACATTACCATACATGGAGGATGCTCACATAACTATATACGGACGATGCTTACATAACTATATACGGACGATGCTTTCATAACTATATACGGACGATGCTTACATAACTATATATGGACGATGCTTACATAACCATATATGGACGGTGCTTACATAACTATATACGGACGATGCTTACATAACTATATATGGACGATGCTTACATAACTATATACGGACGATGCTTTTATAACTATATACGGACGATGCTTACATAACTATATACGGACGATGCTTTCATAACTATATACGGACGATGCTTACATAACTATATATGGACGATGCTTACATAACCATACACGGACAATTCTTACATTACCATACACGGACGATGCTTATATAACTATATACGGACGATGTTTACATTACCATACACGGACGATGCTTACATTACCATAAACGGACGATGCTTATATAACCATACACGGACGATGCTTACATTACCAAACACGGACGATCCTTACATAACCATACACGGACGATGTTTACATTAACCTACACAGACGATATACACGGACGGTCCCTACATTACCATACACAGGCGATGCTTATATTACCATACACGGACGATGCTTACATAACCATACACGGACGATACTTACATAACCATACACCGCCGATGCTTACATAACCATACACGGACGATGCGTACATAACCATACAAGGACGATGCTTACATAACCATAAACGGACAATGCATGCATAACCATACACGGACGATGCTTACATAACCATACACGGACGATGCATGCATAACCATACACCGACGATGCTTACATAACCATACACGGACGATGCGTACATAACCATACATGGACGATGCTTACATAACCATAAACGGACAATGCATGCATAACCATACACCGACGATGCTTACATAACCATACACGGACGATGCGTACATAACCATACATGGACGATGCGTACATAACCATAAACGGACAATGCATGCATAACCATACACCGACGATGCTTACATAACTATACACGGACGATGCGTACATAACCATACATGGACGATGCTTACATAACCATACAAGGACGATGCGTACATAACAATACACGGACGATGCGTACATAACCATACACGGACGATGCGTACATAACCATAAACGGACGATGCTTACATAACCATACACGGACGATGCGTACATAACCATACAAGGACGATGCTTACATAACCATACACGGACGATGCTTACATAACCATACACGGACGATGCGTACATAACCATACAAGGACGATGCGTACATAACCATACACGGACGATGCTTACATAACCATACACGGACGATGCGTACATAACCATACACGGACGATGCTTACATAACCATACACGGACGATGCTTACATAACCATACATGGACGATGCTTACATAACCATACATGGACGATGCTTACATAACCATAAACGGACGATGCTTACATAACCATACAAGGACTATGCTTACATAACCATACAAGGACTATGCTTACATAACCATACACGGACGATGCTTACATAACCATAAACGGACGATGCTTACATAACCATACACGGACGATGCTTACATAACCATACACGGACGATGCTTACATAACCATAAACGGACGATGCTTACATAACCATAAACGGACGATGCTTACATAACCATACACGGACGATGCTTACATAACCATACACCGACGATGCTTACATAACCATACACCGACTATGCTTACATAACCATACACCGACGATGCTTACATAACCATACACGGACGATGCTTACATAACCATACACGGACGATGCTTACATAACCATACACCGACGATGCTTACATAACCATACACCGACGATGCTTACATAACCATACACGGACGATGCTTACATAACCATACACCGACGATGCTTACATAACCATACATGGACGATGCTTACATAACCATAAACGGACGATGCTTACATAACCATACACGGACGATGCTTACATAACCATACACGGACGATGCGTACATAACCATACACGGACTATGCGTACATAACCATACACGGACGATGCGTACATAACCATACACGGACGATGCGTACATAACCATACACGGACTATGCGTACATAACCATACACGGACGATGCGTACATAACCATACACGGACTATGCGTACATAACCATACACGGACGATGCGTACATAACCATTCACGGACTATGCGTACATAACCATACACGGACGATGCTTACATAACCATACACGGACTATGCGTACATAACCATACACGGACTATGCGTACATAACCACGGACTATGCGTACATAACCATACACGGACTATGCGTACATAACCATACACGGACGATGCGTACATAACCATACACGGACTATGCGTACATAACCATACACGGACGATGCTTACATAACCATACACGGACTATGCGTACATAACCATACACGGACTATGCGTACATAACCACGGACTATGCGTACATAACCATACACGGACGATGCGTACATAACCATACACGGACGATGCGTACATAACCATACACGGACTATGCGTACATAACCATACACGGACTATGCGTACATAACCATACACGGACTATGCGTACATAACCATACACGGACTATGCGTACATAACCATACACGGACTATGCGTACATAACCATACACGGACTATGCGTACATAACCATACACGGACTATGCGTACATAACCATACACGAACAATGCTTACAGGTCATACAACACCAATTCATTTTCCATAGGCCTACCTTATACTCTAAGCTCTGTACTGAGTTCCTTAATATAGGAAGCTATATGTTTATTACTTGTTTTGAAAGACCTATCTCAGTTTTATCCAAAAAAACAACATACAGAAGCCATACGTTGAGTATGTTTTGAAAAAGCTGTTTGGGTCGGATGGTGCTGACCCTGGAACGTTTTCCCTGCCCGCTGATTGGTTGGTAATTGGTGTATTCTGATCTAAAGAGACATTCAAACCTGACTGAAGTTGTTTGTTTTTTCTGTTACTGTACTGTTTATTGTATTTTTTTATTAGATATTGTTTATACCATCATTACAGGTCATTTTCATGTAACCATGCAGCAAATAAGCACTGTTTAAAGTACAAATCCATGAACAATTATTAAAATGAAGGGGGTGGGGTAGAATTTTTATTTTGAAAAACATAACATAAAAGGTCATTTTTTTTAATACTAAATAATTTAATTTGTAAAATGTAATAAACCGCATAACATATTTGCATATCGACACTAACCGTATAGAAGCGATGCACTCAAAGTCAGAGTTTACCTCAACATCTTTTACAAAACAGACAAAAGCGGCTTTTCAACATCTTTTCGGACAGATGTAGATTGTCACTTTCTGACATTTTTGCCAACCAGTGTATGCAAAGCCCTCAGAAATGAATAAAATTTACTAGATATACCTTTAACTGTGTCAAATATGTGCATTACAGGCCGATTTTGTATACCAGGTGTCAGGTATGGCTAATTTTGTGTCCACTACCCTCAATAAAGGAATTTAAATTACCTATGTTGCATCATAAAACTTGCAAATACTTAAAAACCATGAAAAGAGTTAAGAAAAGTCAAAATACACCATAATTCAACATTTTTCACACTTTCAAATCATTGTGTTAGAAAAAAAGGATGTCTACTTTTACCCTATGCAGAATCTATCTTTAGGTCATACTACACCAGTTCATTTTCCATAGGCCTACCTTATAGCTCTAAGCTACAGAGTTCCCTAATATAGAAAGCTATATTTTTTATTACTTTATCTTAGTTTTATCAAAAAAACATACAGAAGCCGTACTTTGAGTATGTTTTGAAAAAGCTGTTTGGGTCGGATGATGCTGACCCTCTAGCTACTTGCATGTAGAAATATGAGGAAAATGTAAATTATACTTCTTTCTTTGATTATGCAACACATTATGAATACATTGCACAAATGTATGATTTAACCTTTATAAGTACTCTTCAAAAGTTGAATTTTATTTTTTTAGCAAGATTTTTTGGTTTGTTTACCTTGTCAACCAATCAAAATTAAGAGATTCTGTGTAACAGCTCCGAATTTACCCTGGAACTTTTCCCCTGCTCGCTGATTGGTTGGTTGGTAATTTGTGTAGTCTGACCTAAATTACATAACCATACACACACTTTATTATAATATAACCAGTCCAACTTATCTCACACCACACTATATCCAGCGTGACTGACTGCACACTACATTAGGTGTAAAACAAAATCCCACTGAGTTCTGTATAAAATTGATCAACTTGTCTAACATGTATTAATTTGTCAAACTGAAGTAGTTAATAAGATTTACTTTCATATTTATAGAGAGAAAACTGCTGAAAAAGGTAGGGGTCATGTGATGAGTGTCATGTGGCCGTGAAAAAAAAGCATCCATTCTACACCTCTCTCATGTATTCTACTTTCACTGTCAAAACGTTCGGGTTGGTAAATAAAATCATTATACAGCCACGCAAATGGTTCTTAGCTCTCACAAACAAGTCAATAAAGTCATTTTAGCCAGAAAAAAAAACAACCATGACTACTCCAAAATGCCTTTTATCACAAGCAAAACTTAGGGATTATATAAATGTGAACTTCTTTCACTGTCTCAGACATGAATGCCAAAGTGCTTTACTTCCTGAATGCTTCTATTGTGTATTATACAACACTTTGCTGATCACTACTCGTAAATGAGGCCACACTGTTTTCCGAAGATAAATACAATTCAATATTTTCAAGATATATACAAGTGCAGAAAAAATCACCCTTCCCCGCTGCATTCGTGTTAACCTTTGTTGTAAATAAAAGAAAATGGGCGAAGTTAACCGTTTTTGATAGTTGCAGCCGCTAGGACTTTATATACTGTATATAAACTGCTGCAACCTACAGATAACATTTGGCAAACCCCGTTAAGCTAGTAATGATTAATAACTGTATTTTTTCTAGTTTACTATAATATAAATAGCAATACATACAGGCAATGTATATATGACATCTTGACGTGTGCACAACATAGACTGGGTAACCTTATATATATGTGATGAGATATATAATATATATTGTCGCAATTAACGTAAGATTGGTACTGCAGCTAGTCTCGGCCAGCCAGACCGTATCATGCATATTTCTTACTTGCAGATATCGTTCTGGATCCGTGTAGCATAGCGTAACGAAGAAATCAGAAGCGGGACGGGTGACCGAGGCTATCATGCAGCTTGAATGAAACATATGAACATAGCATAGTTAACTGTAACGAGTATTATTATAACGTTTTGTTTACAGTTTTGTTTATATGTTTCAGAGGTCCGGGATGGCGGAACAGTATTCGGCACAACTTGTCCCTGAACGACTGCTTTATAAAATCAGGTAGGAGCGCAAACGGTAAAGGGCATTACTGGGCCATCCATCCAGCCAATTTAGAGGATTTTCAAAAAGGAGATTTCCGTCGAAGACGGGCACAACGACGAGTGCGTAGACATATGGGGCTGTCAGTACCTGACGACGATGATGACGACAGCCCGACGCCATCGCCGACGCCGTCACAATCGAACGCTCCAATCAACTGGGCCGTAAAGACGGAAGATACTGGACAAATGGAACAGATTTCTAAAGAGGAAACCGAAAGCTCGTCTCGTGGCACTTTAGTCACCGACACAGTGTCTAGACAGTCAGACTCAGACACTCTAACAATGCCACCATTAAAGCGTGCTAAACGACTTTTTGATATGGAAAGCCTTCTTGCCCCAGATGCAGACACGGATAAAATTCCTTTACACAAAGTGGCAATCAGATCTTCTGAAGAAATATCCAGTACTGGAATAACTGACCCATTGTTGCAAGTTAAAGAAGAACAAGGCTGTAATTATACTAGTAATACATCTTGCGACAGTGATGACGAAACACTGTCTAACGAAACTACAAATAAGGAAGATATTTCAGAAAAGAGAAACTGCCAGAGTGCAACTGATTTTAGTGATCGCAACATAGGGCCTCATGTTGGTGAGACGCTACCATTTAAGTGTCACAGTATAGATGGGAACGTGATCACAAATCTACCTCTCTACATCTCAGAACTTCAAAGAAACACTGACTTACAAAGAAGGGTCAGTGCGTTCAGAAACGCCAGTCAGTTTGTGTGGCCCACGTTTCCTGGTTATATTTCAAATTATCACCTCATGGCGCTTAACGCTGGTGCCCAACAGTCGACTACAGGAATTGTTCCTGGTTGTGCAAATATGAACACTGAGTCCGCCCAGAGATGGCAACAGACGATGACTAACCTTTTTGAACAAAGTCAAATAAAAGATAAATCGATTACAATAAACGATGATTAACGGACACATAATTGACAGTCTGACTATTATAGGCGGTGTTTCGTATAATTACGTTCTGTTTACATATTTATGTTTTGTTTCAGATGCAGACATTAGGTGATAACCTGTTAGAGAAAAATGTAAACATCTTGTAGACATTAAAATGGTCTAGACATAGATCACGTGTAACGCACTTACACTCCATGATCCACTGCTGCTTTTAGTACATTATGGATGTGTTTTCGAAATGTGTTTGTTTTAAATGCATATCAAAGTGTAATTGCAGTTTATTGCAAGTGCCGTTTAAACATACATCTATGTTCAACGTGTGTCGTATTGACATAAAGCAATCCGTGTTCAACGTTTATTGAAAGTATGCTGATATTATTAAACAATGTTAATTTACTTATCTCTGTGGTATGTTGGTAAAACTCTGTCGTATGTCGCTTTGTTTGGTTTTTGCAATATGGCAATCCTATTTAGTTGTAGGTAGTACAATAAATTAATACTTCAAATTGCTGCACTTTCATTTTATTTTCACTAGTCATCGAGGATTGCATCGTGTCGTGATTTATGCATTGCTCTTTATTGATAAATACTGAAAAGGGGATCCCTTGGAAGCAACAAACACAAACAAGAGACAAAAGTATTAGACTCGGTTTATTGGGTCTGTTCATGAGAGGTAGTGTTAGTGGATTGCTAGGTCCATTTTCTAATGTGATTTATCTCCCGACTAGCCGTGAGAATCATGGCTCTAGCCGTGAGAATCATGGCTCTTATGGTAGTATGCATCTACCACAGAGCCACGAATCATTTGTTTTGAAGTATTGGTAGGACCCCAAAAAGACCCCCTACACATTTTCCGGCGATGTTTCTGAAGTCATCAAGCACTTCTTGCATAAACAACCGCCGTATTTCAATAGGACACACCTTAAATACCGCACATGCATGCATTAAACTCACCAAAGAGAAAAATACCGATTTAGTGTGTTTTTGTAACCCATTGTAATATAATTCAGATAGGTTGTTAAAATGTTTACTTCGAAATATCTCGATATCTCATTCCGTATTTGAAAACGTCAGATCGAGTACTACTGAGAGTGTTATGATTTAGCTTAGTAACCTTTATATCTAGTTTCATATTTATTATTTTTGTACCATGGTCTGCAACTAACGTCATCAGGCCAGAACCCGTCTTCTGTTACTACGATACTGTCCTTGCTTATCTTACTCGTAAATATACTTATCCAAGATGATTTATCCAAGTAGGTTTAACACTCTTTAGTAAAAATATATCTTACGGACCGTTATTGAAGGTTTAGCCTAAAGCACCGACATAAAACGACTTAGTTTTATGTCGTACATACTCATCAAAGTCACCATCTTCATCATATTCGTAGTCAGCGTTAACGTTATTACTGTTAACATTTCGCATACTCTCTGGTTCGTACTTTGGTCGTCTGATTGATGTGTGAACAGGAATGGTTTCACCCATATCTTCACTTACCAACGAATTCGGTCCATCTCTACAATATGCAGACGGTACCGAAATACGCGTAAACCGAATTATTTCATGATAGCAAGCTTTGTGGAGCTTCATCTGTCACAAACTGCATTTTTCACAAAGTGAAAATTGCGTACGCATTCTTCACAAATCGCAAATGTGAAATTTCCGCATATTTCACAGCTATTATAACTGTATAATGTTTAGGATGATTCATTCCCCAACTCATTGAATGGAAGAATGATTCCGTAAAATCGACTATAGTGTCTACAGTATACATTAAGCGCCTCTTAAAGATTTCGTTCGTTCGTTCGTTCGTTCGTTTGCAGAATGATTCCGTAAATGCGGCTAGTTTCTACAGTATACATTAAGTGTTTTGACCCCTTAAAAACTTTGTTCGTCTTTCTATGGTCATTCTGCTCTTATTACTTTCAAATGGGAAGATGTCAATGGCTTGCGATGAACTAATGTAAGAAACCGGGCTAATAAAAAAGTCTGACAATCGGAAAAATAACCATAGTAGTAGAAATATACACATAAGATGCAGTGTATAAGAATTCGAAATCAACCCTTAGAATAGTTTATGAATGTTCTATTGCCATACGGTGGTTGTTTACGACAATGTGTTCACGTAAGTCTCATTCAGCTATAAGCATTCGAGGTTGATCAACACGGTTCGCGGCTATAAAGTTTCGCGGATACAGAGCCTACGCGAACGTTATTAGCAAGCGAACGTTTCCAGATTTACAGTAAACAATATGACCGTTGATGTATGATTTGCGTTGCATATTTGTTATTGCAACACAGATATTTCAGCCAGTTCATGTAAATACACAACAGATAAAACAATCGGCCGAATGGCATTGCAAACAATTGATATAACATTGATTTTGACTGCGAATGCCTTTTCGCGGGAGTCTATGTTGCCGCCTTATTAGTATGACGTTAAAAAGATGATATCCTTCTAGATACGGTCGAAATATGATTCCCTGGATTGATCGGGCTGTTACGAATGTTACTGAATGGGGACAATTGGAGATCACAATTTCCTGCTATTCGCAACATCTCACTCACTTCTTAGAAGCATAAGGCCAGAAAAAAAATACCTGTGTTTCTGGTTTCTCAGCTGAAAAAATTAGAGTAGGTAGGTCGTAAATATATATATATATATATTTATTTATTTTTTTTGCCCATGTGGTTTGGACGATGTTAAAGGTCAAGTAGATAATTTATAGTGATTTTGCAAGGAGAGAAGGTAAACAACTTGTTTGTTTTGAATAAAATAAATTGAAAACACATATTTTCTGCCATTACGAGTTTACATACGATTGCATTTTATAATTTTCCTGAGGCTGGGTGGTATTGGAAGAACAAATCTGCTGGCAGCATGTCATGATTAATGATTTTCATAACTTCTGCTCTGTCCCATGGCTGCATTTTCCAATACTAATAGCCAAAACGGACGCGCAGTGCACCATGGAGGCAGCCATGTTTTAGCGCATGTTTCGTACTCAATCGTTTCGTACATTACCGTTTCGTACCCAGATTTTTCGTTGTTTTTTTTGTTTTGTTTTTTTATAAAAAAACTGTAGGGCCGGCGCCAAAATTTAGGGACGGTCGGGTAACCAGAAACACAGGTTTTTTTTTCTTCTGGCCTAACTGAAATGTATCTAGTAGTGATTCCGTCATTCTATCATGATGCACCTTAAATTCCCGCCAAAACATATTTGCATTCAAAATCAAAGTTTTCGTCAAAGGTTTGCAATGACATTTAGCCGATTGCTCCATCTATAGTTTCTTTTTATGAAAGCAATGATAATGCACTTTCTTTGATAGAATGGTTAAGAAATAAAAAATCTTACCTCACTCTGAAGCGTCCAATATGGGTGAATGTTTACACTTTTTCTTCAAGAATTAGCAATAATGATGTCATAGATCATGCGTTATAGTCACACTGATTACTCAAACAAATTTTGCAAGCAGGATCAGTACGTCTGTGTCAGGAGAACGTACCACGATTGTTTCTGATGTTGGTGAGGATTGACAGTGCATACTCATTCTGGTGTCTGCGTCTTCCTTTGATGAAAACAAAATCTTCCTGATCATCAGCGATGCTAGTTTTGTCATCTGCAATGGTAAGCCGCAGATATTTTTGTCAGACGGAGTAGATTTCACGACCTTGGCGCAAATTGTGTCTATTTGTCATAATTACTCATGAAACTCTTCAAATCACGAAGGGTCTTAGTTTTAGGTCCTGACAAAAGGAAGGTTAGAGTTTCCCCTCGTCTTTGCACTCAAGCTATTTGATAGAGCTATAGTGGCGTAAGCGTCTGTCACAAAGTCGACTCAAGGTACTTTGGAAAGTAGGTCAAACATTAGCTCTGCCAAATCGTTAAAATTACCAGGAACTGAAGGTTGAATCTGGGGTGTTGCATCACACACACACACACACACACACACACACACAGAGAGTATGTTCAGTAGTTCGGTGTGTAGTTGGTTCAACTGATGCCTCCAAGCAGTGAAGCAATTTGGCTTTGTCAGTTCTAACTGAAATGTCATCAGCTGTTGAAAGGGGCCAGGGTACTGAGCCTAGCGGATATCATAGCGTCAACTTAAGATTTGTCTTATGCTTGATCAATAAAAGACCCAATTAACCAAATATATTGTTTTGCTTTGATCTAAAATTAAGTATAAAAATGGAAAAGGAAATGCAGCTTTCACAGAACACAGTAAATCCAAAAACACGCAAAAGGACAAACATGAATGGCAATGTTAACAAAGAATAAAGGCATATGACGTCACGGAAAGGATTGACAATAAGCCTTAAAGGATACCGCATTGGAACGGTCAGTGGCCAAAAAAGGCCGCTGGTGGTTTAAACCAGGTTCTAGGGTGCACACAAACCTCAGACTTACCTTACTGTCATCCCAATAAAACGGGACAGCGTAAATAAAATATCCCCTATTTCTATAACAATTCCTCTAACCATCAAGGCAGCATTAATAGCCAATATAAGTAAAACACAAAGATGCTCGTATACATATAAATACAAAACAACAATAGCCTAGAAAGCCACAAAGAAGGTACTCATTGACTTGGCAGAAGCCAGAACAACAAGAGAATAAACCATTGAGGGCACGACAAGACAAGATTGCAGACAAACATCAAACGTCACCGTCCTTTTGGACTTTAGGTAGACGTCATCATAGGGTCCACAGCCTGTCGAACATCGCACAATTAAAGAGAAAAGCTTAGTGGCGAATTGTAAATGGGTCCACAACCAAGCATACAGTGCGTTTCAAAATGATAGGGTCATAACCTCTTTTGGTAAACCTTTTAACACGTTTAACAAAGATAGTATGAAAGTGATCATGACCAAAGATCTTACGAAGTTTGTAGATCACATTCCATAAAAGTCAGATTGTGATAGTCCTTGTCGCAGAAGAGTTCTTAAATTACTTTTATATTTGGAATGAAGATCAGGGTTAAGATAATACAAGTTTGCAAAGGTTTTACGAAGTTTATGGTAACGGTAGCCCTGATGGAGTAGCTTTTTAGTTATACAAAGATTACGAATATTAAAGTCCTCAACTCGAGTACAAGCTCTAAACAAACGAATAAGTAAACCCCATAAGAAGTTGCTCGGGGAACATCCCCATCTAAATGGGGATAATTAACAATATCAAAATTAAAATCATCTCTCTTGTCATAGATTTTGCTAATTATTTCACCCTTTTCAATAGAGAGATGTAAATCGAGAAAAGAAGCGTAAATATCAGAAGTATTAGTTTTGTTAAGTTGAAGTTCTTTAGGATATATATTATTAACCATAACAGAAAAGAAAGGGTTGGCAATGTTCAATATGTCATCCAAATATCGAGAGGTGTCATTAAAGGCTTCAATCTGCCTGGGTATCTGGTGAAAGGCTCAACATGAAATCTCTTTCATAGCAATATAAAAACAAATCTGCTACAAGGGGTGCAGAGTTCGTACCCATAGGGATACCAACAATTTGTCTATAAACGGTATTTCCATACAAGACGAAAATACTATCTAATAGAAAAATAAGTGATTCACAAACTTCATGACAAGTCCACATAGCGTAATAGTCCAAACTGCCGTTAGTAAAATACTCTTTAATATTGTTACAGGCCAAAAATGCAGTATTTTCCCTAGCAAAAGTTTTTTCAATGCGAGCAATAAGCTTGTCTTTGAGAAGATGGTGTGGTTAAGTTGTATATAATGTAGAAAAATCATAAGTACTTATAGATGAAGCTTGACGTTTATTGCAAATGTTATCAAGAACGTCGCCTGAATTTTTAATAGACCAAAATAAATTAATCCCGGAGTTGTGAAGCCAATGATAGATTCCGTGGCTCCTTCTCCCTATCTTTTGTCAGCGATGGATGCAGTTCTTTGTGCGAAGAAGTAAATTCTGATGCCATATTTGCCATTTGGAGAGTGGCCCCTACCAGCTTCGCTATACCGTGACGTGTAATCCACCAACGGTAGTACCGTATGCAGCATACTTTCTACCAGGGACTCATATACATGTAATATAGACGGATCCTGTTTCTACCAAATCCAACGATGCCACCCAGGGAATTTGCATGTCGATTGATAGTTTGCTGAATAGTTAATGTGACGTGTTAACAAGAGACACCGAATCCCCTGTTTTGGAAAAGTTCAGTTGACCCGGGATGGACTGTGTCCAGACGAAGGGCTTCAGTATACAGGAATGTAGCTGGCATAGACGCAAAACACATTGGACATAGACAGTAGAACGAAGATATATGCATGCCAATGTCATGTTCCTTTGTGTCTGTCTTTGATAAGGGTTAGTGATATTAGTATTCTGTCCATATAACCAGAATAAGGCAAGACTAACATTCATTGGAAAGTCAAAACAAGACTATGCTTTGTCTCAAAATCAGGGTAAACTGCAACAAAGTATACAAAAAAAAATCATGTTCAAAGACCGATAAGCTCCCAGTAGTTTAGTGTGCAATTGCTATTTTTCTTATTTCTATATCGTTTTAAAAAATATTTATTTATAATTTTTATTTTTAGGTATTATATTTATTTAGTTATTCTAATGAATTACGTTATGTTTTTTTAAAGTCTTAGTTAAAAGCAACATACTTGCACCTTTGTTAAAGAAATAGAACATCGTTTACAGTGAATTATCGTGTAATATATCGCGGTTTCGAGTTCAATTGTAAAAAATAATTTCAAGAGCCCGGAGCCAGGGTGAGTGAAATTATTGTTTACAATTGAACGACAAACCGTGATATATTACAAGATAATTCACCGTAAACGATGTTCTATTTCTATTCTAATACACCTAAAATTCGAAAATAGTGCACACAACTGAAATCTTCTGCATTTCCTTGCTTACTCTCCTAACGTTGCAACAATTATGGTGATATATCGTTGAATATAACAGATATTTTAAACTAGGCTATATAGTGCGGGTGTGTTAGAATTCTGTATAACTTTTACTGGTAACGTAAAAAATAGTATTATATTTCATATATATATATAATCTATTTACTAAATTCGTTAATTATATAACATTTTATTATTAAAGTCGTCATTGTTAAAGTAAAGAACTAACGCCTTTATTTCTGGAAACATTCAATATTTCAAATAACTTGAAATTGTAACGTACATTTCGCGTTTATATCAGATAACGTAAACTACATTGTCTTTGGGAAATGTTTTATTGTATCTAATTTTGATGTTTAACATGTTTGATAAATAGTATAAAAGTTATAAACTACACATATCATTTTGTTACCTGTAAACCAATTCTGAGTAGGTTATGTTTTCAAAACATGATAATGGTAACGTATTTCGAATGGAGGTCATGCCCTTATGCCCCACTCTCATTTGGCAAGCATACTTCATTTTTGTAGCAAATGCCGTACACTTTCAGAAAAGGATACCCTTCAAAATTCCCGTCGGGGGTTGTTAGGGGAGTGGTTGGTGGGGTTGTGAGGGGAGTGGTTGGTGAGGTTGTGAGGGGAGTGGTTGGTGGGGTTGTGAGGGGAGTGGTTGGTGGGGTTGTGAGGGGAGTGGTTGGTGAGGGAGAATATTGGTAAACTTAAGGTCTGATTATTTTAACTGTATTTATGATGTTTTGGGTGTAACGTAAACTACAGTATATTTTCAACATGTTAAAACGATTGCCTAAATTAAACAATTCATAAATAATATAAAATATAGGTAATATGTGCTGTTCATATACAAATGAATTTTACTCATATTCAACTTTATTGAATGTGCAATTGAATTGTTATGGTCAGGAAATTGTGAGGTGCACCAACGCTCAATTGGCAGACACGTCAAATTATCTTAGGTAGGTATCCGGAACGACTCCATCCGCATGTTCCTGGCGAGGTTTCTAAAGACATCATGCAATGCCCGTATAAACAATATCCGCACATACATGTATAATACTCACCAAAGAGAAGATTTCACGCCGATCTAGACAGTTTTTGTAAAAAAATCCAAATTAATTTTTAAGCATCACTGCAGACGTGTTCAGCTTTCGGTGAAGTTGATATATGACATCGGAAAGAAATGTGTGCGAGGCCATGATTACACACACATTCCATTCTCGCTTGCCCGAGCATCACAACGGTAGCCCATGTCCATCTGGTGGCAGTGGTAACTCTGTGATGTGAGAATGTCAGAATGACAAATTCAGTAATCATGAGCATTCACGGATGGATGAGAAAAAGAAATACCGTTCAGTAATTGAAAACTCATTGACAGCATACTACAAATTTCATCATTTTCAAATTATTCAGTTAATTTGAGATGAGGTGTGTATGGTGAAACTTTTAAACAGTTATTATTTCTCTAGGCTGGGATGGAAACTGCATATTTATTAAAGACCCTTCTCTCGCGTAAGGCCTATAGTTCCTTCCGCTGTGTTCAACTTCTAGTGGTTTAATGACAACACGTCGTGTTCTTTAAATTATTTGCCAATTTGTGTAATTCAATAAAGCTTTATTGTACTGGTAAATGTATATTTAAACCAGCAAAGGTTAATAAAACAGCGTGTTATTTTAACTGCGTTTTGCAGCAACGAAAAGTATTGTACTTGCGTTTAACAAACAATCGAACTTCCATGTAGACCATCGCCCCCTGTCGGCACTTCTTTGTCATCTCAACCATAACATGTGGCGCTTAAATATTGGGGCGTGTATTCCCTCCTTAAAATGAATTACAAGCACATTAATTACACCACATGACAATAGTCACTCCCCTTGAAACGTTATCTTGTGACAATGAATTCTCCCTGGGTTTGCGATCACAATTGGAGTGGGGGTAAATAGTGAGCCGAACGAAACACGGACAGAAGTCGTTAATGATAGCAGGGAGGATTCAACACGACACAACTGTCAAAATGATGTGGATGGAGAGCAGTGGGGCTTTGTGTCTCAGGAGTGGTAATCAAAAGAAAAACATTGAACATGTTTCAACAAACTTTCCAAATTATCAATTTTGATTCTCCCTGATCAGGGACTGTAGATAGAAAAAGTCCTGCCCTGGTGCAGTCTAATACTAGCCTAAAAAATATGTCTCGCATTCTTCAGTGGTCGATAAATGTGAGTGCATAGGTGGATTCTGGGTATTATATAATCCGGGGAGGGAGTGGGACGGGGTTGGGGGTATTGATAATTTGCGTATGTTACTTTTATCCAAATTAAAATTAACGTTCTCGGTTTATTAAAGGGATACATGGCAATCTGAAAGTGTTAATCAGGCATTGAAATTAGCGTCTCGATTTATTTTCCAGTATCATTTTGACTTTAAACCTGTTTGAATAAACATACTAACATTTTGACTTTTCATTTTTTCATCGTATTCTATCATAGATCCTCAAAAGTTTCCATGCAATGGAGCACGATCCTCTAAAGTGGTCTGCAACCGAGCACGATCCTCTTAAGTGGCATGCAACCGATCACGTTCCTCTAAAGTGGGCATGCAACCGAACACAATCTATTAAAGTGGCCTCTAACAGAGCATGCTCCTCTAAAGTGGCTTGCAACCGAGCACGTTCCCCTAAAGTGGGCAAGCAACCGAACACAATCTATTAAAGTGGCCTCTAACAGAGCATGCTCCTCTAAAGTGGCTTGCAACCGAGCACGTTCCTCTAAAGTGGCATGCAACTGAACACGTTCCTCTAACGTGGCCTGCAACCGAGCACGATCCTCTAAAGTTGCAATGCAACGGAACATGATTCTCTAAACTGGTCTGCAACAGAGCACGATCCTCTAATGTGGCTTGTAACCGATTACGATCCTCTAAAGTGGCATGCAACCGAACACGATCCTCTAAAGTGGCCTGCAACCGAGCACGTTCTTATAAAGTGACCTGCAACCGAGCTCGTTCCTCTAAATTGGCCTGCAACCGAGCACATTCCTCTGATGTGGCCTGCAAGCGATCACGATCCTCTAATGTAGCCTTCAACCGAAGACGATCCTCTAAAGTGGCCTGCAACCGAGCACTTTCCTCTAATGCTGCCTGTAACCGATTACGATCCTCTAAAGTGGCATGCAACCGAACACGATCCTCTTATGTGGCATGCAACCGATCACGTTCCTCTAAAGTGGGCTTGCAACCGAACACAATCTATTAAAGTGGCCTGTAACAGAGCATGCTCCTCTAAAGTGGCTTGCAACCGAGCACGTTCCCCTAACGTGGCATGCAACTGAGCACGTTCCTCTAAAGTGGCCTGCAACCGAGCACGATCCTCTAATGTGGCCTGCAAGCGATCAAGATCCTCTAATGTAGCCTTCAAACGAAGACGATCCTCTAAAGTGGCCTGTAACCGAGCACATTCCTCTAATATGGCCTGCAAGCGATCACGATCCTATAATGTAGCCTTCAACCGAAGACGATCCTCTAAAGTGGCCTGCAACCGATCACGATCCTCTAAAGTGGCCTGCAACGGGGCACGATCCTTTAAAGTAGCCCCCCCCCCCCCCCCACACACACACACCCACCCACCGAACCGAGCACGTTCCTCAGAAATGGCCAGCAACCGAGCACGATCCTCTTAAATGGCCTACGACCGATCACGATCCTCTAAAGTGACTTGCAACTGAGCACGTTCCTCTTAAGTGGACAGCAATCGATCACGTTCCTCTTAAGTGGATTGCAACCGAGCACGATCCTCTAAAGTGGCCTAAAATCAAGCATTTCCTCTAAAGTCGCCCTGCATCGAGCATGATCCTCTAAATGGCCTGCAACCGAGCACATGCCTCTAAAATTGCCTGCAACCGAGCACGATCCTCTTTAGTGGCCTGCAACCGCGCACGCTCCTCTAAAGTGGCCTAGTAACCGAGCACGTTCCTCTAAAGTCGCCCTGCAACTGAGCACGTTCCTCTAAAGTGGCCTGCATCGAAGCACGATCCTCTAAAGTCGCCCTGCAACCGATCACGTTCCTCTTCAGTGGCCTGCAACCGAGCGCGTTCCTCTTAAGTGGCCCTGTAACAGAGCGCGTTCCTCTAAATTATACTCAACCGAACACTTCTTCTAAAGTAGCCTGCAACATGCACTATCCTCTAAAGAGGCTTGCGATCGAGACGTTCCTTCAAGTGGCCCTGCAACTTAGCACGTTCCTCTGAAGTGGCCTGCAACCGAGAATGATCCTATTAAGAGGCCTGTATCCGAGCATGCGATCCTCTTAAGTGACACTGCAACCGAGAACGGTCCTCTAAAGTGGCCTGCAACCGAGAACGATCCTCTTCAGTGGCATGCAACCGAGCGCTTTCCTCTAAATGGGTTTGCAACCGAGCATGATCCTCTTAAGTCCTTGCCACCGGTTCCACTAATGTCGCCCTACAACCGAGCATAATCCTCTAAAGTGGCCTGCAACTGAGCACTTTCCTCTAAAGCGGCCTCTGACAGAGCACGATCCTCTAAAGTGGCCTGAATCGAGCACGTTCGTCTTAAGTTGCCTGCAAACGAGCACGTTCTTCTTAAGTTGCCTGCAACCGAGTACGTTCTTCTTAAGTTGACTGCAACCGAGCACGTCCTTCTTAAGTTGCCTACAACCGAGCACGTTCCTCTTAAGTGGCCTGTCACCGAGCACGTTCCTCTAAAGTGGCCTGCAACCGAGCACAATTCTATAAATTGGCCTGAAACCGGCCACGATCCTCTAAAGTGACCTGCAACCGAACACGTTCCTCTAAAGTCGCCCTGCAGCCGAGCACGTATTTTTTTTAAGTGGCCTGCAACCAAGCACGTTCCTCTAAAGTGGAACTGCCCCCGATCACATTCATCTAAAGTCGCACCGTCCACGATGCTCTAAAGTGACCTGCAACCGAGCACGTTCCTCTAATGTGGAACGCAACCGAGCACTTTCCTCTAAAATGACCTGCAACCGAGCACGTTCCTCTAATGGGGCATGCAACCGAGCACGTTCCTCTAAAGGGGCATGCAACCGAGCACGTTCCTCTAATGTGGCCTGCAACCGAGCACGTTCCTCTAAAATGATCTCCAACCGAGCACGTTCCTCTAAAGTGGCCTGCGACAGAGCACGATCCTCTAAAGTGGCCTGCAATCGAGCACGTTTGTCTTAAGTTGCCTGCAAACGAGCACGTTCCTCCTAAGTGGTCTGCAACCGAGCACCTTCCTCTAAAGTGGAACTGCCCCCGATCACATTCATCTAAAGTCGCACCTTCCACGATGCTATAAAGTGACCTGCAACCGAGCACGTTCCTCTAATGTGGAACGCAACCGAGCACTTTCCTCTAAAATGACCTGCAACCGAGCACGTTCCTCTAAAGGGGCATGCAACCGAGAACGTTCCTCTAAAGGGGCATGCAACCGAGCACGATCCTCTTAAGTGGCCTGCAATCGAGCACGTTCGTCTTAAGTTGCCTGCAAACGAGCACGTTCCTCTTAAGTGGTCTGCAACCGAGCATGATCATCTAGAGTGGCATTTATTCGTAGGTGTAAAAGTGGACATAAGGTATTTTGTTGGGTTTGCCGAACAGTAAACAAGGACAAATGGTAAAATGGGTGGATGGTTGAACTGTAACAGGGAGCAAAGGGTAAATTGGGTGGTTTGGTGAACAGTAAAAGAGAATAAAAGTTAAAATGGTTGGTTTCCTGAATAGTAAAAGCGGACAAGAGGTTAAAAATGTGGTTTGCTGAACAGAAAAAGAGGACAAAATGTAAAATAGGTGGTTTGCTGAACAGTAAAAGAGGACAAATGGTAAAATAGGTTGTTTGCTGAACAGTAAAAGAGGACAAAAGGTAAAATGGGTATTTTGCTGAAGAGTAAAAGAGGACAAAAGGTGAACTGGGTGGTTTGCTGAACAGTAAAAGAGGACAAAAGTTAAAAAGGGGTGGTTTGCTGAACAGTAAAAGAGAACAAAATGTAAAACGGATGGTTTGCTGAACAGTAAAAGAGGACAAAGGGTAAAATGGGTGATTTGCTGAACAGTAAGAGAACAAAGGGTAAATAGGTGGTTTGCTGAACAGTAAAAGAGGACAACGAGCAGTGTGCAAGCCTTTTACTTACTAGATTGAGGTTATCGTCGCTTTCAACACTTTTTCAGTTATATATACTTGTAGCAGTGAGCGAGCTCAATGCTCTTTTTATAGGACTGCCTCACTGGCACAGACACATGGCATGATACCCCCACCCAGTCACATTATACTGACACCAGGCCAACCAGTCCTAGCACTACCCTTTTATTGCTGAGCGTCAAGCAAGGGAGGTACTAGTACCAGTTTTAAAGTATTTGGTATGACTCGGCACGGGATCGAACCAACGACCTCCCGCATGAGGCCATCGCTACGGTTTTGCTTACTAGATATTGTATAACTAAGTTTTATAAACGGAGCTGGATCAAGTAATTTTGCAATATATGATAAAAAATATCGAACGAATTAAACAATTTAATGTTCTAGATCTACGTAATTGTTACTACACTTTATTTTAAATAAACTGGTTAATCCGCCTTATATCCTGCCAAACTGAGTTCATAAATATGTATTTATAAATCTCTTTATCGGAGTATCGGAGTAATTTAACAGGTCTGCTATTCCACCAAATTACGTTTTCAACTCTAATTTCATAACATTTGCTGTTGGGCAAGGTTTTTTAGACGAGCACGTAAACAGATTCGGATTATTTTATAACAAGCTACTGTGCATAGTTTTTCAATGTTATGGAACATAATACAAACGTGTCACTTTTCGCCTGATATTAATGTTGATGACGTAAAAGTGTGGATCCGGTCGAGTTTGCTGATATTTATTTTTATGACGTAGCAGTGCGGAAGGACAACCAGATCATGCGTTTGAGAAGTTGTTTCGAAGATTGTTCGTTTAAATATATAGTACTAATAATTAACATCTCTGGTACTTCACACATTTTGCGAAGTACACCACATTTGGGCTTTGATAAAGCACGTGTGGCATACTCGAACACAACAATTGGCTCAGATTAATCATGATCACGATGATTTTAATAAGACTGCGTTTAAATGTGTCCACCTTTCTTCTTTTTTTTATTTGTTTAAAAGTATATTATTGATGCAATATTATCAACAGTTAGTTAAATGCAAAATTAAAAATCTCTGTTAGTCACCCGACAGCGTATGTGCATTAATGTTATTTTCGCGTGTGAGAGAGAGAGAGAGAGAGAGAGAGAGAGAGAGAGAGAGAGAGAGAATTAGACATTTTCGATCAGTGATGTTTTTATATAGGCATGAAAAGCGCTTCCTACCGTATTCGTAAACAAAACTGGCTGTGCACATTTCATGGATAATTTTTAGTGGAATAATTATATTTAATATGTATATTCTTTTATATTGACTACTCACAGTTTGCAGAATTTTGCTGGACTTTTATATCCATTTTACTGATGCATTGGAAGTATGCAGATAAGAACTAGGTACAGTAAATAACACCTCGTTCCACAATACCGGTACAGATGTGTAGTTGTACCCATTACCGAAAATCACGCTATTCGTCAAAGTTTTACTTTTTTTCCCAAAAAAAACAAACTTACTGGAGACCTATAATAATAAACTAAGGCTTGAAAATGATGCTACATGTAGTATGTTGTTATTAAATAACAAATAAGGTGAAATGAAAGTGACGACATTGTGTTTACACTAGTTTTCCGATGTTTATAAGCGAATATCTCCTTCGATTTTGGACTGTCAGCCTTTACAAGTACTCATTGGTTAAGTAATCATTCTCGTTCGAACATAGGATAAGTGTTATATTATGATTTATTCATATAATGATAGAAAATGATCAAAATGTATGGACCTTCCATATCCTGCAGTGTTGTTCCTCGATTCAGCAAACTTCAATACCGGAATGGGTACACCTCCGTTTAAACTGGTATCAGTCTATAAATTAGACTATAAATAATAAAATTCGACATAAAATAATACTCTGCATAAAAATGTTTTATTTTACTTAATGTTCAGATAAGACCATACAAGTTATAAGTGGAGATGTTTGCCTCTTTCAGTGCTAAGAAAATTATTTAATAATAGTTAAAAGGTTATAATATCAAGGACTGATGCCGGTCTAACTTCGTTCAGACACTGTGATTTAGTAGCATACTTTTTACTCCTGATCCCATGTTCGTTTTACTGTCGCGCAGCCAGGTTACGCTCGTGTAAAATCTTGCTTGTTAATACTGTGTCCATTCTATTCTCCACGGGCCTATACATCAAGTGCCCGGACGTCAGGAAGTCAGGATGGTGGTATGTGTAATTCTGGGCACCATTTGGTGTCTGACCTCCAATGCGACAAACTAGTCCCCGACAAGTCGTCCTGATTACAATTGTTCACTAATTTCGAAAGAATGCTTAATGTGATTATAAATAATATCGATTATGATGGAGACGTCACAAACTGCTCCAATGGGAGTATTATAATCACAGTTTTCATTAAAACACAATGGGAGAACCCTCGAGGCACACCAGAGTAAATCAATGTGTACTTTCTGTCAACCTGAACACAGGTTGTCTAAAACGGAAGTTACAGATCTGCCTGGCGATGATCAATTAGTTACTTTGATAACATGTTATAATTATAAATCGAAGGATTTAGGTTGGACATGTTTAGTTGGACAGCTGGTGAGAATATGTTTTATCCCTTCCAAGTGATCTAGTACATGCGGGTAAACGTGCAGAGGTTTATGGCGTTGCTTAGGCAGCGCGATTCGTTAACGGCACTAAATATGACGGACCTTCTCATTTGATGGACTACATTGTGAAATCCTACATTTTTGTTAGTTTCTTCATCTATTAAAGTAAGAATTATTTATTTTTAATCTTTGCGTCCATCATGTAGAGACAGATATCGAAGGAAAACCATATCGGTTTAGCCTTCAAAGAAGTTTTAAATGATTTTATATCTTGTTTAAAGCACAATTACCTATTTTCCCACATCCCATATACAAGATACCAGCAGGAAGCATTTATTTAGTAGCCTAGTTGTCGTACTACCTGTATCGCCAATAAAGTCATGTGTACGACACAAACAGGTTCATGGAGTCAACTATAAGACGCACAGTTTTAATGTGCTGATGCTTCAGTTCGTACTGTAACAGTATTGCCATTGTATAACACTCGCAATGCATTTGCATTACATGTACTAGACAGGTTCGTACTCTAACAGTATTGTCATTGTATAACACTCGCAATGCATTTGCATTATATGTACTAGACAAGTTCGTACTGTAACAGTATTGTCATTGTATAACACTCGCAATGTATTTGCATTACATGTACTAGACAGGTTCGTACTCTAACAGTATTGTCATTGTATAACACTCGCAATGCATTTGCATTATATGTACTCGACAAGTTCGTACTCTAACAGTATCGTCATTGTATAACACTCGCAATGCATTTGCATTACATGTACTAGACAGGTTCGTACTGTAACAGTATTGTCATTGTATAAAACTCGCAATGCATTTGTATTACATGTACTAGACACAAACCAATGCCTCGTTTACTCTTTATTCGTTTTGTTAAAATTGCTGACCATTTCAAATGAAGACATCAAACGCCCGAGCATATGAGACATAGAAGGACATGTAAGAACCTGGTGATATAGCAGACAGTGATAGTGACGAATCAGCCTCACGCATTGTACACTTCCATCTAGTCACGCGTACACTTCTTATCAATAATTAAGATGCTGTCATTAAATGCAGATGTCTAAGGTGCGGGTATTTACGGATCACTTGAACGTCATAGCCTTTAGTTTGAGACCAGAATCGGCTCACGTGATGATCTGTGGTTTGGTATATTTCCGAGCTCTTTATCTATAATATACTGAGCTCCATATTTAGCAGTTTAGTGCTAACTACATGACGTAAAACCTTAATTTAATTCGAATTTATGAACTCAAGTATTGTTTGTTTTGCTAAACATGTAGAACTGGTAAGTTTAATTTACGGTTACATTTTAAGTTAACATGCAGAATTTTAAAAACGGTACCTTCTTTTTATTCACCCTTACAAGGTTGATGAAAGACATTTGAAATGCGGAGTAAGAACAAACACATTTGGGGCCCAAGAGGTGACTGCCCTGGGCTAAGGGCCAACTGAAGACCGAGACGGTTTGCGGTTAAATTCAAGAAATTTATCTTAGAGGTATATTCGTAATACAGTTTAATTATATGGTCCTACATTTTATTTAAATTCATTTAAATCGCAAACTATACAGATCGATACTGGAATCCTAGTTAAACTATTTAAATTCATTTAAATCACACACTTTAGGCCTACAGGATGATACTGGAATCCTGGTTAAACTATTTAAATTCATTTAAATCACACACTATACAGAGTCGATACTGAAATCCAGGTTAAACTATTTAAATTCATTTAAATCACACACTTTACAGAGTCGATACTGAAATCCAGGTTAAACTATTTAAATTCATTTAAATCACACACTATACAGAGTCGATACTGAAATCCAGGTTAAACTATTTAAATTCATTTAAATCACACACCATACAGAGTCGATACTGAAATCCAGGTTAAACTATTTAAATTCATTTAAATCACACACCATACAGAGTCGATACTGAAATCCAGGTTAAACTATTTAAATTCATTTAAATCACACACTATACAGAGTCGAAACCAGAATCCCGTGTAAACTATTTAAATTTTAACGAATTTTGGTTTAACATATACTAACTTTACTACAAAATCACAGACAAAAAATGTTGGTCAAATTTTAGAATGCGTAAGAACGTAAAAAGTATGCGTGTGAGCGTGATTTGACACAACAATACGCGTGTATCAGGCCCAATGCGTGACACTTGACAGGCAAGATTTAGTATATAACTGTTGGTCAATCCTGCTAAGAAGGATTTATGTGTCGATTATTACTATGGAATCCTGCTGACACCCTCTTGTTATATATATCTGTGATAAGGCCAAACAAAAAAATACATGTGTTTCCGGTCGCACGACCGACCCTAAAACTTTTAATGAAAAAAAAATAAAAATAAATTGTTTTTTTTGTTTTTTTTGTGTTTTTTTATTTGTTCTGAACAATGATTTATCACAATATATCGAGGTAAACTTACATCACAGAGAAACTTTCAGCTGTATCATCAACTTGTATGGGGTTTATGTGATAAATACATGTAGAATCTCACAATATCTTGCTCCAAAACTTTTTTTTTAAAAAAATGCCTACCTACCGACCTTATTTTTTCAGAGCATGCAATAGGAAACACATCTTTTTATTTTTTTGGCCTAACAAACATGCGTAACACAAGTTAGAATATATACTGATAAAATAAGTTTAGCAAGTAAACATAACATATAAATCCCGTTGACACAATAACATATAAATCCCGTTGACAAAACAACATATAAATCCCGTTGACCCGATGTGTAGAAGCGGAAATGGGCAATATAACTTACATAATTATCAATTATATTAAAGGGACACACGGCAATCTTGATTTTTTAAAAACTCACGGCGTCCCGTTAGTTTTCCTCTTAATTTGCATTTGTTCAATCATTAATATTAATTGTTAGAATAGTTCAAAGCAAATTATTTTTGCATATTACTAACTTTTTGTAATATTGCACCAGTAATATATTTAAAAATTTGGTAAAATAAGAAAGAAAGTTGAAATTTCAATTTTTTATTTAATTATATGCAAGCAGTTTTAAAGTCAAAATGACGCAGGATAAGAAAATTGAGGAGCAAATTTAAATGTTTGAATAAAACTCAAGATTGCCATGTGTCCCTTTAAGGGAATAAGTCCCAAAGAAATATGCGAAAACAATAGCAACATGTGGTAATCTACATGTTTTACAGAAATTATAATGTTGCCCTTATTTCAATGTAAAGGGAGATAGTTTCACAAATGGTTTACTTTGGTTCCCTATATCTGTATAATGGCAAATACACTGTCAGTTGTTTTAGCGGTTTTTATAACACGAGACCCATAACAGTCATTTTATAATGTTTAATCGTGCTCTTTACCTTATTTGTAAATATTATATTTTAACTAAATGGGAGATAACTCTGATTCTTACAAGTAAGTGAAAAAGAAGATCAACCTAAGTCATGCCGATGATTTAAAATACTTCACAATACTTCACAATATAGATATTAAACAAGATGTGCATAAGGGCTTGCTAAACTTTATTTTTTCAGTATGTATGTGTACACGTGATCTGGAAGTTGGTACATACATTCGCACAACTATTAAATTAATAAGTTACTGTTTCATGCCAATATATTATGTTAAGGGCAAAGCGTAATTTTATATTAATGCTTTATTGCTTTTATGTTAAATGCAATCAACATTGTTCTACAATGAACATAATGCTTTCTACTATCTACTGAGCTACTATTGCTCGGACTGTTTTTTTTTTACTAGAACAAACATACATATATAACTACATTTTACATAAAAACATCTAAATGATTCGAAATAATTGTTATAACACAATCAAAAATGTTTTCCAATGTTAGTGTTCATTTCTCCTGCAAGCACTGCTACACAGTTCGATAAGAAATCACATTGTTGATAGTCATTGGTTATTAACAGTTAACATATGTAAATCAAATAAACACCCGTTTTTTGAAAAGATGAATATTGTAACAAACAAATTACAGAAGGACTGGATAATTTGTGAATTTAAAATGTGTCAGTATACAATGATGCCCTATGGCGTGTCAGTGTACAATGATGCCCTATGGCGTGTCAGTGTACAATGATGCCCTATGGCGTGTCAGTTCAATGATGTGCTATGACGTGTCAGTGTACAATGATGCCTTATGGCGTGTCAGTGTACAATGACGCCCTATGGCTGTCAGTGTACAATGATGACCTACGATGTGTCAGTGTACACTGATGCCCTATGGCGTGTCAGGGTACAATGATGCCTATGACGTGATATTGTACAATGATGACCTATGGCGTGTCAGTGTACAATGATGCTTTATGGCTTGTCGGTGTACAATGATGCCCTATGGCGTGTCAATGTACAATGATGCCCTATGGCGTGTCAGTGTACAATGATGCTCTATGGCGTGTCAGTGTACAATGATGCCCTATAGCGTGTCAGTGTACAATGATGCTTTATGGCTTGTCGGTGTACAATGATGCCCTATGGCGTGTCAGTGTACATTGATGCCTTATGGCTTGTCAGTGTACAAAGATGCCCTATGGCGTGTCAGTTCAATGATGTCCTATGACGTGTCAGTGTACAATGATGTCTTATGGCGTGTCAGTGTATAATGATGCCCTATGGAGTGTCAGTGTAAAATGTACAATGATGCCATATGGCGTGTCAGTGTACAATGATGCCATATGGCTTGTCAGTGTACAATGATGCCCTATGGCGTGTCAGTGTACAATGATGCCCTATGGCTGTCAGTGTACAATGATGACCTACGGTGTGTCAGTGTACACTGGTGCCATATGGCGTGTCAGAGTACAATCATGTCCTATGGCGTCGTATTGTACAATGATGCCCTATGGCGTGTCAGTGTACAAGGATGCCCTATGGCGTGTCAGTGTACAATGATGCCCTATGAAGTGTCAGTGTACAATGACGCCCTATGGCGTGCCTATGGCGTGTCAGTGTAAAG
The DNA here is from genome assembly GCA_037043455.1 of Cyrtodaria siliqua. Classification (NCBI taxonomy): domain Eukaryota; kingdom Metazoa; phylum Mollusca; class Bivalvia; order Adapedonta; family Hiatellidae; genus Cyrtodaria; species Cyrtodaria siliqua. The sequence continues at coordinate 42,149 of JAWPHD010012170.1, forward strand.
TGATGCAATATGGCGTGTCAGTGTACAATGATGCCCTATGGCTGTCAGTGTACAATGATGACCTACGGTGTGTCAGTGTACACTGATGCCCTATGGCGTGTCAGGCGTGTCAGGCGTGTCAGTGTACAATGATGCCCTATGGCTGTCAGTGTACAATGATGACCTACGGTGTGTCAGTGTACACTGATGCCCTATGGCGTGTCAGGGTACACTGATGCCCTATGGCGTGATATTATACAATGATGACCTATGGCGTGTCAGTGTACAATGATGCCCTATGGCGTGTCAGTGTACAATGATGCCTTATGGCTTGTCGGTGTACAATGATGCCCTATGGCGTGTCGGTGTACAATGATGCCCTATGGCGTGTCAGTGTACAATGATGCCCTATGGCGTGTCAGGCGTGTCAGGCGTGTCAGTGTACAATGATGCCCTATGGCTGTCAGTGTACAATGATGACCTACGGTGTGTCAGTGTACACTGATGCCCTATGGCGTGTCAGGGTACACTGATGCCCTATGGCGTGATATTATACAATGATGACCTATGGCGTGTCAGTGTACAATGATGCCCTATGGCGTGTCAGTGTACAATGATGCCTTATGGCTTGTCGGTGTACAATGATGCCCTATGGCGTGTCGGTGTACAATGATGCCCTATGGCGTGTCAGTTTACAATGATGCCCTATGGCGTGTCAGTGTACAATGATGCCCTATGGCGTGATATTGTACAATGATGACCTATGACGTGTCAGTGTACACTGATGACCTATGGCGTGTCAGATCAATGATGTCCTATGACGTGTCAGTGTACAATGATGCCCTATTGCGTGTCAGTGTACAATGATCCCTATGGCGTGTCAGTGTACAATGATGCCCTATGGCGTGTCAGTTCAATGATGTCCTATGACGTGTCAGTGTACAATGATATCTTATGGCGTGTCAGTGTACAATGACGCCCTATGGCGTGATATTGTACAATGATGACCTATGACGTGTCAGTGTACAATGATGACCTATGGCGTGTTAGTGTACAATGATGCCCTATGGAGTGTCAGTGTACACTGATGCCCTATGACGTGTCGGTGTACAATGATGCTTTATTGCTTTTCGGTGTACAATGCTGCCCTATGGCGTGTCAGTGTACAATGATGCCCTGTGGCGTGTCAGTGTACAATGATGCCCTATGGCGTGTCAGTTCAATGGTGTAATATGACGTGTCAGTGTACAATGATGTCTTATGGCGTGTCAGTGTACAATGATGCCTTATGGCGTGTCAGTGTAAAATGTACAATGATGTCCTATGGCGTATCAGTGTACAATGATGCCCTATGGCGTGTCAGTGTACAATGATGCCCTATGGCTGTCAGTGTACAATGATGTCCTACCGTGTGTCAGTGTACACTGGTGCCCTATGGCGTGTCAGGGTACAATGATGCCCTATGGCGTGTCAGTGTACAATGATGCCCTATGAAGTGTCAGTGTACACTGATGCCCTATGAAGTGTCAGTGTACAATGACGCCGTATGGCGTGCCTATGGCGTATCAGTGTACAATGATGCCATATGGCGTGTCAGTGTACAATGATGCCATATGGCGTGTCAGTGTACAATGATGCCCTGTGGCGTGTCAGTGTACAATGATGCCCTACGGCTGTAAGTCTACAATGATACTCTATGGCGTGTCAGTGTACAATGCTGCCCTATGGCGTGTGAGTGTACACTGATGCCCTATGAAGTGTCAGTGTACAATGCTGCCTTATGGCTTGTCAGTGTACAATGATTCACAATTGCTTGTCAGTGTACATTGATGCCCTATGGCCTGTCAGTGTACAATGATGCCCTATGACGTGTCGGTGTACACTGATGTTCTATGGCGTGTCAGTGTACAATGATGCCCTATGGCGGGTCAGTGTACAATGATTCACTATGGCGTGTCACCTATGGCATGTCAGTGTACAAGGATTCTCTAGGGCGTGTCAGTATAAAAATGATGCCATATGGCGTGTCAGCGTACACTGATGCGCTATGGCGTGTCAGTGTAAAATGATGATCTATAGCGTGTCAGTATACAAAGATGCCCTATGGTTGTTAGTGTACAATGATGCCCTATGGCGTGTCAGTGTACAATGATGCCCTATGGCTGTCAGTGTACAATGATACCCTATGGCGTGTTAGTGTACAATGATACCCTATGGCGTGTCAATGTACAATGAGGCCCTATGGCGTGTCAGTGTACAATGATGCTCTATGGCGTGTCAGTGTACAATGATGCCCTATAGCGTGTCAGTGTACAATGATGCTTTATGGCTTGTCGGTGTACAATGATGCCCTATGGCGTGTCAGTGTACATTGATGCCTTATGGCTTGTCAGTGTACAAAGATGCCCTATGGCGTGTCAGTTCAATGATGTCCTATGACGTGTCAGTGTACAATGATGTCATATGGCGTGTCAGTGTAAAATGATGCCCTATGGCGTGTCAGTGTACAATGATGCCCTATGGCTGTCAGTGTACAATGATGACCTACGGTGTGTCAGTGTACACTGGTGCCCTATGGCGTGTCAGGGTACAATCATGTCCTATGGCGTCGTATTGTACAATGATGCCCTATGGCGTGTCAGTGTACAAGGATGACCTATGGCGTGTCAGTGTACAATGATGCCCTATGAAGTGTCAGTGTACAATGACGCCCTATGGCGTGCCTATGGCGTGCCTATGGCGTGTCAGTGTACAGTGATGCAATATGGCGTGTCAGTGTACAATGATGCCCTATGGCTGTCAGTGTACAATGATGACCTACGGTGTATCTGTGTACACTGATGCCCTATGGCGTGTCAGGGTACAATGATGCCCTATGGCGTGATATTATACAATGATGACCTATGGCGTGTCAGTGTACAATGATGCCCTATGGCGTGTCAGTGTACAATGATGCCTTATGGCGTGTCAGTGTACAATGATGCCCTATGGCGTGTCAGTGTACCATGATGCCCTATGGCGTGTCAGTGTACAATGATGCTGTATTGATTGTCGGTGTACAATAATGCCCTATGGCGTGTCAGTGTACAATGATGCCCTATGGCGTGTCAGTTTACAATGATGCCCTATGGCGTGTCAGTTCAATGATGTCCTATGACGTGTCAGTGTACAATGATGTCTTATGGCGTGTCAGTGTACAATGATGCCCTATGGCGTGATATTGTACAATGATGACCTATGACGTGTCAGTGTACACTGATGACCTATGGCGTGTCAGATCAATGATGTCCTATGACGTGTCAGTGTACAATGATGCCCTTATGCGTGTCAGTGTACAATGATGCCCTATGGCGTGTCAGTTCAATGATGTCCTATGACGTGTCAGTGTACAATGATGTCTTATGGCGTGTCAGTGTACAATGACGCCCTATGGCGTGATATTGTACAATGACGACCTATGACGTGTCAGTGTACAATGATGACCTATGGCGTGTCAGTTCAATGATGTCCTATGACGTGTCAGTGTAAAATGATGCCCTATGACGTGTCAGTGTACAATGATCCCTATGGCGTGTAAGTGTACAATGATGCCCTATGGAGTGTCAGTGTACACTGATGCCCAATGACGTGTCGGTGTACAATGATGCTTTATGGCTTTTCGGTGTACAATGCTGCCCTATGGCGTGTCAGTGTACAATGATGCCCTATGGCGTGTCAGTGTACAATGATGCCCTATGGCGTGTCAGTTCAATGGTGTAATATGACGTGTCAGTGTACAATGATGTCTTATGGCGTGTCAGTGTACAATGATGCCCTATGGCGTGTCAGTGTAAAATGTACAATGATGTCCTATGGCGTATCAGAGTACAATGATGCCCTATGGCGTGTCAGTGTACAATGATGCCCTATGGCTGTCAGTGTACAATGATGACCTACGGTGTGTCAGTGTACACTGGTGCCCTATGGCGTGTCATGGTACAATGATGCCCTATGGCGTGTCAGTGTACAATGATGCCCTATGAAGTGTCAGTGTACAATGATGCCCTATGAAGTGTCAGTGTACAATGACGCCGTATGGCGTGCCTATGGCGTATCAGTGTACAATGATGTCATATGGCGTGTCAGTGTACAATGATGCCATATGGCGTGTCAGTGTACAATGATGCGCTATGGCGTGTCAGTGTAAAATGATGATCTATAGCGTGTCAGTATACAAAGATGCCCTATGGTTGTTAGTGTACAATGATGCCCTATGGCGTGTCAGTGTACAATGATGCCCTATGGCTGTCAGTGTACAATGATACCCTATGGCGTGTTAGTGTACAATGATACCCTATGGCGTGTCAGTGTACAATGATGCCCCATGGCGTGTTTGTATACAATGATGCCCCATGGCTGTCAATGTACAATGTTACCCTATGGATGTCAGTGTACAACGATGCCCTATGGCGTGTCAGTTTACTATGATGCCCTATGGCTGTCAGTTTACAATGATAACCTATGGCGTGTCAGTATAAAATGATGCACTACGCCTGTCAGTGTACTATGATGCCCTATAGCGTGTGAGTGTACAATGATGCCTTATGGATATCAGTTTACAATGATGCCCTATGGCTGTCAGCGTACAATAATGCCCTATGGCGTGTCAATATACAATGATGTCACATGGCGTGTTAGTGTACAATGATGCCCTATGGCGTTTCAGTGCACACTGGTGCGTTATGGTGTGTCAGTGTACAATGATGCCCTATGACGTGTCTGTGTACAATGATGCCCTATGGCTGTCCGTGTACAATGATGCCCTATGGCTGTCAGTGTACAATGATGCCCTATGGAGTGTTAGTGTACAATGATACCCTATGGCGTGTCAGTGTACAATGATGCACCATGGCGTTTCAGTGTACAATGATGCCCTATGACTGTCAGTTTACAATCATGCCCTATGGCGTGTTAGTATACAATGATGCACTATCGTGTCAGTGTACAATGATGCCCTATGACTGTCAGTTTACAATGATGCCCTATGGCTGTCAGTGTACACTGATGCCCCATGGCGTGTCAGTATATAATGATGCCCCATGGCGTGTCAATGTACAATGATGCCCTATGACGTGTCAGTGTAAAAGGATGCTCTATGGCGTGTCAGTATAAAAATGATGCCATATGGCGTGTCAGTGTACAATGATGCCCTATGGTGTGTCAGTGTACATTGATGCCCTATTGCTGTCAGTGTACAATGATGCCCTATGGCGCGTTGGTGTACAATTATACCCCATGGCGTGTCAGTGTACAATGATGCCTCATGGCGTTTCAGTGTACAATGATGCCCTATGGTTGTCAGTTTACAATGATGCCCTATGGCGTGTTAGTATACAATGATGCACTTTGGCTATATATGTACAATGATGCCCTATAGCGTGTCAGTGTACAATGATGCCCTATGGCTGTCAGTTTACAATGATGCCCTATGACTGTCAGTGTACAATGATGCCCCATGGCGTGTCAGTGTACAATGATGTCCCATGGTGTGTCAGTGTACACTGATGCCCCATGGCGTGTCAGTGTACACTGATGCCCCATGGCGTCTCTATATACAATGATGCCCCATGGCGTGTCAGTGTACAATGATGCCCTATGGCGTGTAATTGTACAATGATGCCCTATGGCTGTCAGTGTACAATGATGCACTATGGTTGTCACTTTACAATGATGCCCTATGGCGTGTCAGTGTACAATGATGCCATATGGCGTGTCAGTGTACAATGATGCCCCATGGCGTGTCAGTGTACAATGATGCCCCATGGCGTGTCTGTGTAAAATGATGCCCCATTGCGTGTCAGTGTACAATGATGCCATATTGCATGTCAGTGTACAACGATGCTCTATGGCGTGTCTGTTTATACTGATGCGCTATGGCGGGTCAGTGTACAATGATGTCCTATGGCGTGTCAGTGTACAATGATGCCCTATTGCTGTCAGTGTACAATGATGCCATATGGCATGTTAGTTTACAGTCATACCCCATGGCGTTTCAGTGTACAATGATGCCCCATGGCGTTTCAATGTACAATGATGCCCTATGGTTGTCAGTTTACATGATGCCCTATTGCTGTCAGTGTACAATGATGCCCTATGGCTGTCAGTGTACACTGATGCACTATGGCTGTATGTGTACAATGATGCCCTTTGGCTGTCAGTGTACAATGATGCCCTATGGCTGTCAGTGTACAATGATGCCCTATGGCTGTCAGTTTACCATGATGCCCTATGGATGTCAGTGTACAATGATGCCCTATGGCGTGTCAGTGTACAATGATACCATATGGCGTGTCAGTGTACAATGATACCCCATGTCGTGTCAGTGTACAATGATGCCTCATGGCGTGTCAGTGTACAACGATGCCCCAAGGCGTGTCTATATACAATGATGCCCCATGGCGTGTCAGTGTACAACGATGCCCCATGGCGTGTCTATATACAATGATGCCCCATGGCCTGTCAGTGTACAATGATGCCCTATGGCGTGTAATTGTACAATGATGCCCTATGGCTGTCAGTGTACAATGATGCACTATGGTTGTCAGTTTACAATGATGCCCTATGGCGTGTCAGTGTACAGTGATGCTATATGGCGTGTCAGTGTACAATGATGCCCCATGGCGTGTCAGTGTACATTGATGCCCCATGGCTTGTCTGTATACAATGATGCCCAATGGCGTGTCAGTGTACACTGATGCCCCATGGCGTGTCAGTATACAGTGATGCCCCATGACGTGTCAGTGTACAATGATGCCTTATGGCGTGTACTTTTACAATGATGCCCTATGACTGTCAGTGTACAGTGATGCACTATGGTTGTCAGTTTACAATGATGTTCTATGGCGTGTCAGTGTACAATGATGCCCCATGGCGTGTCAGTAAACAATGATGTCCCATGGCGTGTTAGTGTACAATGATGCCCTATGGTTGTCAGTGTACAATGATGGCCTATGGCGTGTCAACGTACAATGATGCCCCACGGCGTGTCAGTTAACAATGATGTCCCATGGCGTGTTAGTGTACAATGATGCCCAATGGTTGTCAGTGTACAATGATGGCATATGGCGTGTCAGTGTACACTGATGCCCCATGGCGTGTCAGTTTACAATGATGCCCCATGGCGTGTTAGTGTACAATGATGCCCTATGACGTGTCAATATATACAATGATGCCCTATGGCGTTTCAATATACAATGATGCCCTATGGCGTGTCAGTATACAATGATGCCCTATGGCAAATGGTGATGAGTGCTTTAAAGGTATTATACCACTAATTATTTCCCCATAGACACCAATGTTAAAGTGTCACATAATAATGATTTGCTGCAAAATCGATATTGAAGCAGTGTAATGTTCATATAGAAAACTAATTTTCCACTTGAAAAATCACCAGAAAAGGTGGGGTCACAAGACATGTAAGAAAGTTCTTGTCTGTTTACTAAACAGTTCAAAGGTACGGCTGTTTTCATTGATTGACTGTTTTAATTGCTCACAAAGTGTAAGCATAGAGTCGAAATTTAGAAAACGTTCATCAGTGATCCAGTAAAACTTATTAATATGCTTCTTATACATACAATCACAAAATCGAATAGGAATGGGCAGTTTTCCCCTACTTATAATGCCCGTTTTCATCAAACAAGGAGGGATTACTTTTTATTATAGGAACTACATTCGACTACACCTCGGAGGCTTACATGTAATTAGTGGTGGTAAACCTATAAGAGAAGAAAACGTGTTCAGATGTTTCTTAAATGAGGATTTTGTGTTGTCATTTTCATAACAAGCTTAAAAACACCTTCTTCATGCAAATCGAAGGATTATTTGCGGAGATATGGTCTTGTGAATTCCAAGGACAATAGTTGAAATCGACAAAAGTCAGAGATATTTTTTTTAACTTTTACACTATCTGAATTTCATACCAAAGGGCATTTCTTGTGAATAAACCATATTAACTAGATCAAATGTTTAAAACAGTCAATGGACATTAATAAAATATGCAATTTAGTTACTATTTGGACTATGAATATGCCAATTTACGTCGATTTTCATGCCAAAATTGATTTTTTAAGCACATTCTTCAAAATTGGTGGTACCATACCATATTATAGTAGCGAATACGGCCTCAATAATGTCAAAAATACCTCTAAAATCAAAATTGATACTAGCTGAACGCTACCAAGTCGAGTTTGAATGATAAGGAATAATATTTTAACTTTTACACAATCTTCATTTTTTCACAGTATCCTATTTTAGGGGCGTAGGGGAAAGATTTAGTGGTTTCATGCCTACCAACCCTGTTGCCATTCAGATTTAATTGATGTAAACATGTTGCACACATGCAACCCTACATGTTGATACGAAAAGAAACATAGTTCAATTGCAAACACTTCACAAACACGTCATTTTAAACACGAACAAAAATTGAAACTCAAAATTACAGCTTTTATAAACAAAATTGGACTAAAAAAGCTCCAAACCTTTGTAAACAAGAGGTCAATGACCTTGAAGCTCTACTGATTGATTTTGATTTCAGGAAGTAGTCGCTACAGACTTGTTTTTTGAAAATCTATTTTTAACCGTGGCGGCCATCTTGAATTTCAGGCCGACCTGAAATTTTGCTAAGATCAATAAGACATTAAGAGCAACATTCCTGTAAAGTTTCATGAAAATCCGTCAGGTAGTTTCAAAGAAGTAGTCGCTACAAGTTTTCATTATATAACTCTATGTAAACAAAGCAGCCATGTTTAAGGTCAAATCAAAACGATTTTCGACAAGGACCAACATCATGTCATACTGATCATTTTAGAAAAAGTCCCATATCAATATCTCTTATTGTTTTGAAGAAGTAGTCGCTACAAATTTATTTATTTTAAATCTATTTTTAGATGTGGCGGCCATCTTGAATTTCCGGCCGACCTGAAATTTTTCTAGGATCAACTAGACATCAAGAGCAACATTCCTGTGAAGTTTCATGAACATCCGTCAAGTAGTTTCAGAGGAGTAGTCGCTACAAGTTTTTACTATATAACTCTATGTAACCAAAGATGGCCACTGGCAGCCATGTTTAACGTCGAATCAAAATAATTTTCCACAAGGATCTACATCATGTCATGCTGATCATTTTAGAAAAAGTCCCATATCAATATCACTTATAGTTTTCAAGAAGTAGTCGCTACAAACTTATTTTTTAAAAATCTATTTTTAGCTGTGACGGCCATCTTGAATTTCCGGCCGACCTGAAATTTTGATAGGATCAATTAGACATCAAGAGCAACATTCCTGTAAAGTTTCATGACAATCCGCCATGTAGTTTCAGAGGAGTAGTCGCTACAAGTTTTTACTATATAACTCTATGTAAACAAAGATGGCCGCTGGCAGCCATGTTTAACGTTGAATCAAAACGATTTTTGACTAGGATCAACATCATGTAATGCTGATCATTTTAGAAAAAGTCCCATATCAATATCACTTATAGTTTTCAAGAAGTAGTCGCTACAAATTTATTTTTTAAAAATCTATTTTTAGCTGTGACGGCCATCTTGAATTTCCGGCCGACCTGAAATTTTTCTAGGATCAATTAGACATCAAGAGCAACATTCCTGTAAAGTTTCATGACAATCCGCCAAGTAGTTTCAGAGAAGTAGTCGCTACAAGTTTTTACTATATAACTCTATGTAAACAAAGATGGCCGCTGGCAGCCATGTTTAACGTTGAATCAAAACGATTTTTGACTAGGATCAACATCATGTCATGCTGATCATTTTAGAAAAAGTCCCATATCAATATCACTTATAGTTTTCAAGAAGAAGTCGCTATAAACTTGTATTTTAAAACTCTATTTTTAGCTTTGGCGGCCATCTTGGATTTCACATCAACATGAATTTTTGCTAGGATCAACTAGACTTTATGGGCAACATTTCTGTAAAGTTTCATGAATATCCATCCAGTAGTTTCAGCTGTGAAGTCGCTACAAATAAAAGTTTATGGACAGACAGACGGACAGACGGACGGACGGACGGACGGACGACGGACGCCGCACCACGGCATAAGCTCTGCTGATCTCTGATCAGTAGAGCTAAAAACTATGGAAAACTTATTTCTGAGCTTATTTTACCAATTGTTATCGGAAAAGTGTCCCTAGGTACGAATCTAAACATGTCCTAATTCCTGCACGTATCTCTTATAGGTATTATACCACTAATTATTTTCCCCCATAGACACCAATGTTAAAGTGTCACATATTAATGATTTGCTGCAAATTCAACTCAAGTATGGATAATGCAGCAGTGAAATGTTCATATAGAAAACTAATTTTCCACTTGAAAAATCACCAGAAAAGGTGGGGTCACAAGACATGTAAGAAAGTTCTTGTTTGTTTACTAAACAGGTGAAGGGTACAGCTGTATTCATTGACTGACTGTTTTCATTGCTCACAAAGTGTAAGCATAGAGTCGAAATTTAGAAAATATTCATCAGTGATCCAGTAAAACTTATTAAAACGTTTCTTATACATACAACCATAAAATCGAATAGGAATAGGCAGTTTTCCCCTACTTACAGTGCCCGTTTTTATCAAAAAAAGCAGGGATTACTTTTTATTATAGGAACTACAGTCAATACACCTCGGAGGCTTTTATGTAATTAGTGGTGCAAAACCTAAAGCTGTTAACTGTGGAGGCTTACATGTAATTAGTGATGGTAAGCCTTAAGCTCTTAACTGTTTGCCACAGGTATTCCATCAGTTTGTGTTCATGTGTATTGATTTAGCTCCTTCTTCGTGTTGATGGCTTTAGCACAAACCTCACAGTTGTACGTTTAAGCGGACAATTTCGCCATTTACCGCGTACATTATCGATGTGTGATTTCGCCATTTACAGCATACATTATCGATGTGTGATTTCGCCATTTACAGCATACATTATCGATGTGTGATTTCGCCATTTACAGCATACATTATCGATGTGTGATTTCGCCATTTACCGCATACATTACCGATGTGTGATTTCGCCATTTACAGCATACATTATCGATGTGTGATTTCGCCATTTACCGGATACATTATCGATGTGTGATTTCGCCATTTACAGCATACATTATCGATGTGTGATTTCAAGTTTTTGTTGTATGAAAACTGTTTGTGGCATGAATTACACTCGAATGCATTTTATTTCACTATGTTGCTTTAAAGACGAACCTTGTTTAAAAAGTGTTTGCCACATAGTGCTCGTTTTGGAATGGATAGCTTAGACGTTCGTTTTTAGAGAACTATTACTCACATATGGTACATATTTAAACTCCGGATCAGAGTGGTGTCGTTTCTGTCCAGACCAGAGTGGTCCCGTTTGTTTTATTACTCACATATGACATATTTGAACTCCGGATCAGATGGTGGTGTTTGTGTCTACTTCTCACATATGGCACATTTAAACTCCGGATCAGAGTGGTGTCGTTTCTGTCCAGACCAGAGTGGTGCCGTTTGTTTTATTACTCACATATGACATATTTGAACTCCGGATCAGATGGTGGTGTTTGTGTCTACTTCTCACATATGGCACATTTAAACTCCGGATCAGAGTGGTGTCGTTTCTGTCCAGACCAGAGTGGTGCCGTTTGTTTTATTACTCACATATGACATATTTGAACTCCGGATCAGATGGTGGCGTTTGTGTCTACTGCTCACATATGGCACATTTAAACTCCGGATCAGAGTGGTGTCGTTTCTGTCCAGACCAGAGTGGTGCCGTTTGTTTTATTACTCACATATGACATATTTGAACTCCGGATCAGATGGTGGTGTTTGTGTCTACTTCTCACATATGGTTCTTTCAAATTCCATATCAGAGTGGTGTCGTTTGTGTCCAGGCCAAAGTGGTGTTGTTTGTGTCTATTACTCACATATGGCATAGTCAAGCTCCGGGTCAGAGTGGTGTTGTTTGTGTCTACGTCTCACATTTGGTACATTTAAATTCCAGATCAGAGTGGTGTTGTTTGTGTCAACCGCTCACATATGGCATATTCAAACTCCGGGTCAGAGTGGTGTTGTTTATGTCTACTTCTCACATATGGCATATTAAAACTCCGGGTCAGAGTGGTGTTGTTTGTGTCTATTACTCACATATGGCACATTTAAACTCTGGATCAGGGTGGTGGTGTTTGTCTCTAATTCTCACATAAGGTACATTAAAACTCCGGACCAAAGTGGTGGTGTTTGTGTCTACTTCTCACATATGATACAGCAGTTAAACTCCGGATCAGAGTGGTGTCGTTTGTGTCCAGACCAAAGTGGTGTCGTTTGTGTATGGCACATTCAAACTCCGGATCAGAGCCAAACTGACTAAATAACGAGTTCGTATAACGAATAACTTGGGGTCTTTTCAAAGGTCTCGGACGAGACCCCAAATATAACAGGTGGTGAAAAAATCGGTCCTCAACCGGGACTCGAACCCAGGGTCTCTGGTTTACCGTACCAGCGCTCTAACCACTGAGCTATCGAGGACATACGGTTAGGAATCGATATTTCACCATATACCTGTACCCGGTTACATACACCCCCACCAGATTGAAATTCGTCCCTAATGGAGTTAACTCCCGGCCGGCTGTCAGACTTATTTTCATACTATTTCATGCTGACAGTCACGGTCCTGGATCCCGGACGAGCCCCCAAATATAACAGGTGGTGAAAAAATCGTTCCTCAACTGGGACTCGAACCCAGGGTCTCTGGTTTACTGTACCAGGGCTCTAACCACTGAGCTATCGAGGACACACGGCTAGAATCGATATTTCACCATATACCTGTACCCGGTTACATATATATGGGTGACATTCAAAACACTTTTATTAAACTGTTTGGTTGCACACATTTCCTCCTCTACCTTTTAGTAAGTGTATCGAACAAAAGTAAGTATGGGTTACCATTACACTTGGAAATGTTTAATACTAGGTAAAATACTGACATTTAAAATTTTTAAAAAAAAAAGTTCGTCAAACTGGGAAAATATCTATATTTTCAGTACCTAGAATTCTAAAGAAACACAACTTAAACATGATTTTGTCATATCCCTGTTTGTCTAAATGAACACACGCTTGCGTGCATTGATGTAATAAGACGTGACAGATATTAACAATAAATCACCGCAGATGCATGGCCCTCTGAGAATCGTGAAATTGCAACCGAAGTTAATTTCATTATAAACTTGATGCTGATTAAGTTTTATTTTCTTTTACATCGTTTTAGTTATTGTTTCGTTTTCTCGACGTGTCAAGTTTGATACCAAGATCGATTTCTGAAGGAATTTATAAACTGTTTAGTCGACCATTTAGGGATTACGTCGCTAACTTTTACTGCCGAAGAAATGCCAGGAGTAAACGTTGAGATTTTTAACGTGTCTTAAGACGCGTAAATTCAATTAAGACAGTTCGTGTTTGGGTGGAAATACTCACCAGGGGGTAACATACTGACAACATAGACGGTGTTAAAAGAACAAATAAATACGATATGCAAACTGTGAAGACAAATCAAGGAGAACAACAGCAAAACAAATGTAGATATCTGACGTTCATCTGCGAATTTCTAAACACAAATATGGCAATGTGAAGAAGATTTATCGCAAAAAAGTGTACGGCAATACAGGCGTGCAACCTACAATGCAGGCGTGCTATGAAATAAGAACAAACTCAAGGTGGACATATTCTTCATTTTGAGAGATGTCTGTTTATATTTTACTATCATATTATTAAAATTATTGTTTAAATACACATCAACAAACGCTCGATATCATCTAAATGTCATAACTTACTTTAAGAAAATCTAAATATCATAACTTACTTTAAGAAAAACGTAACTGACCTGTATGGGAATCGTAAGTTCGTCACTTGAAAAAAGAATGGAAGCCAAATTAACTGAAACTCAACTAATTGAACTTCTCTTCAATTATGTTCGTCGTTCGTCGACTGTCTCGTCGTCCGACACACTTTAGCCTTCAACCTAACTTTGGCCATGACTTAAATAGTATTTGACCAATGGTCATAGAACTTCACATACATCTTTATCTTACCTCATGGTATGTTTAACACATGTTCAATAACTCTGACTTTCATTTTGGCAGAGTTATGCCCTTTTCATAAAACTTTTACTTGCAACCTAACCAAGCTCATAACTGGCCAGATCTTGAAAGGTATTTGACATATGTTCATGAAATTTCACACACATTTTCATCTTACCCTAAGAAATGTCGTTACATATGTAAAATAACTTTCACTTTGACAGAGTTGTGCAGATTTTCATAAAACTTTAACCTGCAACGTAACCTGGCTAATAACTTGGCAAAATAACTTCTGTGGCCGGAATGTAGTAAAGACGCTGCGTCTTAATCGTTCTTGTGGAATGCGATAATGCGTTTATACAAGATATAATAGTAGTAATCCACAGCGTGACACCAAATCGTTATGTAAATGGTACGTCAAACGTGTCAAGTTTTCATTTCGAAAAATAATTTCAACTGTTCGCATCTTATTCTTTCGGAAAATGCCTGATTCAGGGCTTGAATCGGGAACCTTTCACGACTCTTCGAAGCTCTATACACTGCGCTAGTCGAATTAATTGTGTTTAAATTTCTGGCCATATTGTAATAGTACTAAATGGAACGACAATTTAACTAACTGAAATTCTCTTCAAGAAGATGAGCCTCGGTCTAATTCAATTAAAGAGAGGTCTTATTCAATTGAAGAGCGTTTCTATTGAATTAGACATATTATTCAATTGAAGATCGTTTCTATTGAATTAGACATAGGTTCAATTGAAATGAACCTCTCTTCAATAATGGAGTAAACCTTAAACTGAATTCGACATCTCTTTAATTGAATTGAACCTCTCATCAATTGAATTGAACCTCTCTTCACATTTAGTGCGAATTTTGAATTGACATAATATTCTCAAGTTCGGCTTTAGAAATCAGATGAAGAACATGGTTTAAAATGACACAGTAATGAATGAAGTAAGTCCACGTATTTTAAAAATATATTTTTTTGTTTAATGAACAAGCTGGGTTTTCAAATCAAACTCCACTCTCAAATAACTATACAGTGTGTATACAGCGCTCCTACGTCTAAACGTCTACCACAAAACGTATAAAATAGATTGCTACATATCGTTGACGTTGCTTCAACTCAAAATTATTTTTACCAGATGATTTTGGGCAAATGTTTACATAGGCGTCATCATCAGGCGTTGAAGACTAGCTTCTGAGATACGTTGGTATTTTCTGCGAGCAAAATTAGCATGAACAAAACCAAGCGATCCAAAACATATCGGAGGAGAAAACAGCGGTTCGAACATGTAATTGCCGCACTGAACCTCGAACTCATGCAATAACTGAGTTAAAGTGGCGTTCTTATTGGGGATTTTTAAGTGCCAAACTGACAGGTCTTTTTTTTTTCTTCATGTAAGTTATGATATTAAGATGTAATTGAGTGTTTGTCTATGTGCGTTTAAACAATAATTATAATGATATAGTAAATCATAAATAGGCATATCTTAAAACGAAAACGACGAATGTGTCCACCTATAGTTTGTTCACATTTCATAACATGCCTTCATTGCAGGTTGCACGCCTGTATTGTCGTGCATTTTTTATGATTCGTTGGTAGACGTCATATATATATATGTATGGTTGGAAAATTCACAAGATAATGTAGATGTCTGCATACTAAAAGAAGAGCATCTACATGTCTTTTACGATCCCCGCCCCACCCCACCCCTTCCATACATTGCACACGGAAGAAGGGATTTCGTAATCATTCGTTGATTGTCGGTGCCCCCCACATTTTGGGAAAATAGTCCCTTTGTCAGTTGGCTAGCACATGACATTCCCCGATTTTTGGAAAATGTTTAGATATAAAAACAATCGTGCACAATGTTCAACACCTACCTCAATTCCGGCAATTTTGATCTCACGCCTGCCTTAAACCCAAAGCAATGCCCCGGGCGTGGAAATAAGGGTAAGGAAGTGATAGCGACCGCAGAACCTATTTCTTGAAAATTAAAATAATAATCTTTACTGTAACCGACTTGTACAACCCATTGTCTGGCGGCTTCCTTTTATCTGCACGTGAGCAGTAGTAACTCGACCACTGTTGGAATCATAACTGTCACTATTATCATAACTGTCACTATTAAATGTCACTATTACCATAACTGTCACTATTACCACTATTACCATAACTGTCATTATTACCATAACCGTCACTATTACCACTATTACCATAACCGTCACTATTACCATAACTGTCACTATTACCATGACTGTCACTATTATCATAACTGTCACTATTACGATAACTGTCATTATTACCATGACTGTCACTGTTATCATAACTGTCATTATTACCATAACTGTCACTATTATCATAACTGTCACTATAATCATAACTGTCACTATTACCATGACTGTCACTATTACCATAACCGTCACTATTACCATAACTGTCACTATTACCACTATTACCATAACTGTCACTATTACCACTATTACCATAACTGTCATTATTACCATAACTGTCATTATTACCATGACTGTCACTATTATCATAACTGTCATTATAACCATAACCGTCACTATTACCACTATTACCATAACCGTCACTATTACCACTATTACCATAACTGTCACTATTACCACTATTACCATAACTGTCATTATTACCATAACTGTCATTATTACCATGAGTGTCACTATTATCATAACTGTCATTATTACCATAACCGTCACTATTACCACTTTTACCATAACCGTCACTATTACCATTATTACCATAACTGTCACTATTACCATAACTGTCACTATTACCATGACTGTCACTATTATCATAACTGTCACTATTACCATAATTGTCATTATTATAATATTTATATATAAGTTATGATAATAGTGACAGTTATGATAATAGTGACAGTCATGGTAATAATGACAGTTATGGTAATAATGACAGTTATGGTAATAGTGACAGTTATGATAATAGTGACAGTCATGGTAATATTGACAGTTATGGTAATGGTAATAGTGACGGTTATGGTAATAGTAATAGTGACGGTTATGGTAATAGTGGTAATAGTGACGGTTATGGTAATAATGACAGTTATGATAATAGTGACAGTCATGGTAATAATGACAGTTATGGTAATAGTGAGTTATGATAATAGTGACAGTCATGGTAATAATGACAGTTATGGTAATAGTGACAGTTATGATAATAGTGACAGTCATGGTAATAGTGACAGTTATGGTAATGGTAATAGTGACGGTTATGGTAATAGTAATAGTGACGGTTATGGTAATAGTGGTAATAGTGACGGTTATGGTAATAATGACAGTTATGATAATAGTGACAGTCATGGTAATAATGACAGTTATGGTAATAATGACAGTTATGGTAATAGTGGTAATAGTGACATTTATGGTAATAGTGACAGTTATGGTAATAATGGTAATAGTGACGGTTATGGTAATAGTGGTAATAATGACGGTTATGGTAATAATGACAGTTATGATAATAGTGACAGTTATGGTAATAATGACAGTTATGGTAATAGTGGTAATAGTGACAGTTATGGTAATAGTGACGGTTATGGTAATAGTGACAGTCATGGTAATAATGACAGTTATGGTAATAATGACAATTATGGTAATAGTGGTAATAGTGACAGTTATGGTAATAGTGGTAAAAGTGACGGTTATGGTAATAGTGGCAGTCATGGTAATAGTGACAGTTATGATAATAGTGACAGTCATGGTAATAATGACAGTTATGGTAATAATGACAGTCATGGTAATAATGACAGTTATCGTAATAGTGACAGTTATGATAATAGTGACAGTCATGGTAATAGTGACAGTTATGGTAATAGTGACAGTTATGGTAATAGTGGTAATAGTGACGGTTATGGTAATAGTGGTAATAGTGACGGTTATGGTAATAGTGACAGTTATGGTAATAATGACAATTATGGTAATAGTGGTAATAGTGACAGTTATGGTAATAGTGGTAAAAGTGACGGTTATGGTAATAGTGGCAGTCATGGTAATAGTGACAGTTATGATAATAGTGACAGTCATGGTAATAATGACAGTTATGGTAATAATGACAGTTATGATAATAGTGACAGTCATGGTAATAATGACAGTTATCGTAATAGTGACAGTTATGATAATAGTGACAGTTATGGTAATAGTGACAGTTATGGTAATAGTGGTAATAGTGACGGTTATGGTAATAGTGGTAATAGTGACTGTTATGATAATAGTGACAGTCATGGTAATAATGACAGTTATGGTAATAGCGGTAATAGTGACAGTTATGGTAATAGTGACATTTATGGTAATAGTGGTAATAGTGACGGTTATGGTAATAGTGAGAGTCATGGTAATAGTGACAGTTATGATAATAGTGACAGTTATGGTAATAGTGACGGTTATGGTAATAATGACAGTTATGGTAATTGTGGTAATAGTGACGGTTATGGTAATAGTGACAGTTATGATAATAGTGACATTCATGGTAATAATGAAAATTATGGTAATAGTGACACTCATGGTAATAGTGACAGTTATGGTAATAGTGACAGTTATGATAATAGTGACAGTTATGATAATAGTGACAGTCATGGTAATAATGACAGTTGTGTTAATAGTGACAGTTATGGCATTTTTGACCACAGTCACTCTTATAATAATTCTCGGTTGGCTGTAACCAGTCAAAATCGAACGGAAACAAAAATCAATTAATCGGTAAAGCAAAGCAGCACACAGTCAATCGATCAATCGATGACAAGCAGGCCATAACGTCATGGGCAATATAATACTAGACATACAGCACAAAGCGAACACATATTTTAATTACATTTAGCAGTAAGTAAAATAAATACATGCATTGCAAAATATGACATTTCTGGGGAGTTAACAACTGGAAATATTTGTTTTAAGAAATAGAGGATGGTTTCCCTTGGGCTGATTATTGAATAGCATTGTGATATACAACAAATAACAACTGCAAAACACACACACACACACACACACAAACACACACACTCACACACACGTACGCAAGCACACACACACACATATTAAAAAGCAACACCTGAGAAATTTGAGTTGGATGTTAATCTTAGGACAATTTCGAACGATCATTATAATTATGTATCTCAAAAATATGAAAATCTCACAATGCTCATTGGATGTCAAATTTGGTTGAACTATAGTATTATAAGAATCTTTCATTGGTATATGGTAAAGATAGGGAAATCCAACCCGAGGTATAAGTGTTTTTATCGGAAACGAGGCTCTGCCGAGGTTCCGATTAAATCACTTATATCGAGGGTTGGAATTCTCTATCTGAACCGAATACCCATGATAGATTATTTTTGTTGCATATTAGAGAAATGTTTTGCGTTGACGCCGCCAGCTATTGTCGAACTCCGAGCTGGGTTTGAATGTTGAACTCCGAACTGGGAATGTTGAACTCCGAGTTGAGTTTGAATGTTGAACTCTGAGCTGCGAATGTCGAACTCAGAGTTGAGTTTGAATGTTGAACTCCGAGCTGGCAATGTCGAACTCCGAGTTGGGTTTGAATGTTGAACTCCGAGCTGGCAATGTCGAATCCCGAGTTGGATTTGAATGTTGAACTCCGAGATGGCAATGTAGAACTCCGAGTTGGGTTCGAATGTTGAACTCCGAGCTGCGAATGTCGAACTCCGAGTTGGGTTTGAATGTTGAACTCCGAGCTGGCAATGTCGAACTCCGAGTTGGGTTTGAATGTCGAACTCCGAGCTGGCAATGTCGAAATCCGAGTTGGGTTTGAAGTTGACCTCCGAGCTGCCAATGTCGAACTCCGTGATTGGTTTGAATGTTGAAGTCCGAGGTGGGAAAGTTGAACTCCGAGCTGGGTTCAAATGTCGAATGTCAAACTCAGAGCTGGGTTTGAATATTGAACTCCGAGCTGGGAATGTCGAACTCCGAGCTGAGAATGTCGAACTCCGAGTTGGGTTTGAATGTTGAACTCCGAGCTGGCAAAGTCGAAGTCCGAGTTGGGTGTAAATGTTGAACTCCAAGCTGGCAATGTCAAACTCCAAGTTGGGTTTGAATGTTGAACTCCGAGCTGGGAATGTCGAACTCCGGGTTGGGTTCGAATGTTGAACTCCGAGCTGCGAATGTCGAACTCCGAGTTGGGTTTGAATGTTGAACTCCGAGCTGGCAATGTCGAACTCCGAGTTGGGTTTGAATGTTGAACTCCGAGCTGGCAATGAGTTTGGTTTGAATGTCGAGCTCCGAGCTGGCAATGTCGAACTCCGAGTTGGGTTCGAATGTTGAACTCCGAGCTGCGAATGTCGAACTCCGAGTTGGGTTTGAATGTTGAACTCCGAGCTGGAAATGTCGAACTCCGAATTGGGTATGAATGTCGAACTCCGAGCTGGCAATGTCGAACTCCGAGTTGGGTTTGAATGTTGAACTCCGAGCTGCCAATGTCGAACTCCGTGTTTGGTTTGAATGTTGAACCCCGAGGTGGGAATTTTGAACTCCGAGCTGGGTTCAAATGTCGAATGTCAAACTCAGAGCTTGGTTTGAATATTGAACTCCGAGCTGGGAATGTCGAACTCCGAGCTGAGAATGTCGAACTCCGAGTTGGGTTTGAATGTTGAACTCCGAGCTAGCAAAGTCGAAGTCCGAGTTGGGTGTGAATGTTGAACTCCAAGCTGGCAATGTCAAACTCCAAGTTGGGTTTGAATTTTGAACTCCGAGCTGGGAATGTCGAAATCTGGGTTGGGTTCGAATGTTGAACTCCGAGCTGCGAATGTCGAACTCCGAGTTGGGTTTGAATGTTGAACTCCGAGCTGGCAATGTCGAACTCCGAGTTGGGTTTGAATGTTGAACTCCGAGCTGGCAATGAGTTGGGTTTGAATGTCGAGCTCCGAGCTGGGAATGTCGAACTCCGAGTTGGGTTCGAATGTTGAACTCCGAGCTGCGAATGTCGAACTCCGAGTTGGGTTTGAATGTTGAACTCCGAGCTGGAAATGTCGAACTCCGAATTGGGTTTGAATGTCGAACTCCGAGCTGGCAATGTCGAACTCCGAGCTGGCAATGTCGAACTCCGAGTTGGGTTTGAATGTTGAACTCCGAGCTGCCAATGTCGAACTCCGTGTTTGGTTTGAATGTTCAACCCCGAGGTGGGAATTTTGAACTCCGAGCTGGATTCAAATGTCGAATGTTGAACTCCGAGCTGGGTTTGAATGTTGAACTCCGAACTGGGAATGTTGAACTCCGAGTTGGGTTTGAATGTTGAACTCCGAGCTGGCAATGTCGAATTCCAAGTTGGGTTTAAATGTTGAACTTCGAGCTGGGAATGTCGAACTCCGAGTTGGGTTCGAATGTTGAACTCCGAGCTGCGAATGTCGAACTCCGAGTTGGGTTTGAATGCTGAACAAGAGTTGTGTTTCTATCTTGAACTCCGAGCTGGCAATTTGGAACTCCGAGTTGTGTTCGAATGTTGAAACCCATTCCTGATTCGAGCCCTGAATCAGGGCGGCACGATTTACCCAAATATACCCAAATACACCGGATTTACCCAAATACAGTTTATGTTTGCACAAATTCACCCTATTTAATTGTTTTATTCGGCAAATACTTTATTTTTATAGTTAACTATGTTATAAACTAATATAATCTGTGAAACAAAAAATATATATTAGTCGCAGATATGTACTTTGCAGCCATTTTTAAAATTCATTGTTATCAAATCGTATAAGATTTACCCAAATATAGTCTATGTTTGCACAAATACACCCTATTTAATTGTTTTTTTCGGCAAATACTTCAATTTTATAGTTAAGTATGGTATAAACTAATATAATCTGTGAAAAAAATATATATATTAGCCGCAGATATGTACTTTGCAGCCATTTGTAAAATTCATTGTTATCAAATCGTATACGATTTACCCAAATATAGTCTATGTTTGCACAAATACACCCTATTTAATTATTTTTTTCGGCAAATAATTCATTATTATAGTTAAGTATGTTATAAACTAATATAATCTGTGAAAAAAAAATTATATTAGCCGCAGATATGAACTTTGCAGCCATTTTTTAAAATTCATTGTTATCAAATCGTATACGATTTACCCAAATACAGTCTATGTTTGCACAAATACACCCTATTTAATTGTTTTTTTCGACAAATACTTCAATTTTATAGTTAAGTATGGTATAAATAAATGTAATCTGTGAAAAAAATATATATATTAGCCGCAGATATGAACTTTGCAGCCATTTTTAAAAAAATCATTTTTATCAAAAACATGTAAACATTGATATTATTTACGATAATTTTAACAAAACCCATGCTTCCTGGCAGTTATCCAGTGCCCACGGAGCAAAGCCCTGGTTGCCTGTGATTTACACCGGTCACCGAGCGACAGGAAGGATGGAAAATGCTAATAATACAAATATACGAAGCTGAGATGGAGATGCAGGTGATGGCGGAGCAAACGATACGCTGAAGAGGGATTCTCGTTGTACTGCGGCTTTCAGAGTACCAAATATGGTGGAACTGGCAGCCTGAGAATTGAATTATTTAACTGATAAACACAAAGGGCGGTCATATACTTTAATAAACTTATTACTGGTAACCTAATACATATAACTAATATAAGCTACACCATACATACATACATCTTTATTTTACACCTACAAGAAGTTTTTTAACGTATAATGAATAAGATGCTTTATTTCAAATAATAGACAAAATACGAACATATATACATAACACTTTCATTTTGCAGCTGGATACAAACTATGAATAATTTTTTTCAAATAATAGATAAAATACGAACAAATTATCCTATTCAATTTCTATTTCTTAATATTGTGGGGAAATATTTAACTTTTAACATGATATGCACGAGACAGTGTGTTATTGTACGTGCTAAATGCTTTAAAATATAGTGTCAATCGTGAGGGCATTGTATATTAGACATTGTTTGACATGTACACCAAGGCGTGAAAATTACACGCTCTTAACATTAGCTGCATATTGGGATCGATATTAATATATGTGTTGTTATATAGATTTTAGTCTTGTTTTCTGATCCCCTTAATAAATGGATTACTTATAAATCTATAACAATTAAATGTGTTATACTTAACGTATAATATAAGTGAAATTATTTAAGTTATACGTATATATGGATTTAAAATAAGAATGTATACATATAAAATAACTACTTTACTCTTGTATCTAACTTGGACTATAGCATACTCAGTTTTTACAACTAGTAATATTACAATAACATCCCTTATTCGTAAATATACGGACTGTGATTGTTGCCATTGGGTTTTCAGTGATCGTCAATTAACATACTCTACTTATTCATATATAGCACGGAACTAAAATAAATCAGCCAATACCCGTGTATAAGAATAAGTTTTTTTAACTTTAATTATGTATTTAAAATAAGAATTTTTTATCATTTACACACATATGACACGTGCTGTGATACCAACTTTTGCACATTGAACAATGAACACAATCGGAAACGCAATTACACTTGCAGTCACCGCATGGAAATCTAGCCGCACGTTACTTAGACAAATTAGCCATAGTAGAATATTAACTATTTCAGACAATATCACAAGTTAACGATATAATTTGTACCTCAAAAAAGAGATAACATATATGAAAAACGCTTAGTATATATACAATTCATTAAGTTCTCAATTTACTCAAAGTACTCAAAAAACTAAATGTCAACATTCCGCTTTACTTTGAAGTCAATAAGTTTAATTGACTTAAATAATTAGTATCAAAACTGTTGAAAATGACTTAAATAATTAGTATCAAAACTGTTGAAAACTAATTAACACAGATTACGCGCAAGCAATTAACGGATTAAATTTATCGATTAGGCGTAACTGTTAAAGGAATACTTTGCGCAATTATATAATCAGTGCACAAAGGTAAATAAGTATGAATCAAGTTTGTTGTTTTGTTTTGTTATAATACAATTATTTACAATAGATAATTCAGAATCTCAAACATATTTTATGTAAATAATTTAATTTTTAAAGATCTAAAAAGGAGGAAGAATATCATAATATATTAAAATTTATTTTAGGACAGTATATTGCGTGTATATTTTATTGACTGTTTTTACATATTGTGAAATTTAGCACATTAATTAAAGTAAATCTTAATTGATCACAATGCTGTTAATGGCTTACGGCTGGTAACCTTCAAAACAAGGTAATCGTCGCCACAGGCCTTATCTGATATGCTTATTTAAAAACTAGTGGTCATAAAACTGGAAATGAAAATGAAAACAAACACAGTTACTTTTTGATATATAACATTTATTCCGAAGCTTAAACATTTCTTGGAGATTTGGAAAATCATTTTTATTGTTTTATTTTGGCTTTCTATCAGATCTTTTTCCTTTTGGAGTTAACTGGTACTGGTGTTAATTGTTAGCCCCGTCGTTGTACAATGGATTTGACACGTGTATTTGGGTAATTTGCGTCAGATTTGATCTCTGAAAATAAAATAAAAAATGATTAAGTTCATATTTCAAGCGAATATTTTTTTTTCAATCCATTATTATAATACTTCTAGATACTTATAATGAAAAAAGAAAATAATAGGCTATATTTGGGTAAGTCGTATCCGATTTGATAACAGTGAATTTTAAAAATGGCTGCAAAGTTCATATTTGCGGCTTATATATATATTTTTTTCACTGATTATATTAATTTATAACATACCTACTTAACTATAAAAATGAAGTATTTGCCGAAAAAAACAATTAAATAGGGTGTATTTGTGCAAACATAAACTGTATTTGGGTAAATCCGGTGTATTTGGGTAGATTTGGGTAAATCGTGCCGCCGCTGAATCAGGCATTTTCCGAAAGAATAAGATGCGAACTGTTGAAATTATTTTCGAAATAAAAACTTGACACGTTTGACGTACCCTTTACATAACGAGTTGATGTCACGCTGTGGATTTTTTCAAGCTGCCAATGTCGAACTCCGTGATTGGTTTGAATGTCGAACTCCGAGGTGGGAATGTTGAACTCCGAACTGGGTTCAAATGTCGAATGTCAAACTCCGAGCTGGGTTTGAATGTTGAACTTCGAGCTAGGAATGTTGAATTCCGAGTTGGGTTTGAATGTCGAACTCCGAGCTGAAAATGTCGAACTCCGAGTTTGGTTTGAATGTTGAACCCCGAGTTGGGAATTTTGAACTCCGAGCTGGATTCAAATGTCGAATGTCAAACTCCGAGTTGGGTTTGAATGTTGAACTCCGAGTTGGGTTTGAATGTTGAACTACGAGCTGGGAATGTTGAAATCCAAGTTGGGTTTGAATGTCGAACTCCGAGCTGAAAATGTCGAACTCCGAGTTGGGTTCGAATGTTGAACTCCGATCTGCGAATGTCGAACTCCGAGTTGGGTTTGAATGTTGAACTCCGAGTTGGGTTTGAATCTTGAACTCCGAGCTGGCAATTTGGAACTCCGAGTTGGGTTCGAATGTTGAAATCTGAGCTGCGAATGTCGAACTCCGAGTTGGGTTCATTTCAATTGAACCTATGTCTAATTCAATTGAAACGCTCTTCAGTTGAATAAGACCTCTCTTTAATTGAATGAGATCGAGGCTCATCTTCTTGAAGAGAATTTCAATTAGTTAAATTGTCGTTCCATTTAGTACTATTATAACATGGCCAGAAAATGTTCAATTTAAACACAACTAATTCGGCTAGCGCAGTGTTTAGAGCTTCGAAGAGTCATGAAAGGTTCCTGATTCGAGCCGAAAGAATAAGATGCGAACTGTTGAAATTATTTCGAAATGAAAACTTGACACATTTGACGTACCCTTTACATAACGAGTTGATGTCTCGCTGTGGATTATTTCAAGCTGCCAATGTCGAACTCCGTGATTGGTTTGAATGTCGAACTCCGAGGTGGGAATGTTGAACTCCGAACTGGGTTCAAATGTCGAATGTCAAACTCCGAGCTGGGTTTGAATGTTGAACTCCGAGCTGGGAATGTTGAACTCCGAGTTGGGTTTGAATGTCGAACTCCGAGCTGAAAATGTCGAACTCCGAGTTGGGTTCGAATGTTGAACTCCGAGCTGCGAATGTCGCACTCCGAATTGGGTTTGAATGTTGAACTCCGAGCTGGGAATTTCGAAGTCCGAGTTGGGTTTGAATGTTGAACTCCGAGCTGGGAATGTCGAACTCTGAGTTGTGGTCGAATGTTAAACTCCGAGCTGGCAATGTCGAACTCCGAGTTTGGTTTGAATTGCTGAACTCCGAGCTGGCAATGTCGAACTCCGTGTTGGGTTTGAATGTTGAACTCCGAGCTGCGAATGTCGAAATCCGAGTTGGGTTTGAATGTTGAACTCCGAGCTGACAATGTCGAACTTCGAGTTGGGTTCGAATGTTGAACTCCGAGCTGCGAATGTCGAGCTCCGATTTGGGTTCGAATGTTGAACTCAGAGCTGCGAATGTCGAACTCCGAGTTGGGTTTGAATGTTGAACACCGAGATGGCAATGTCGAACTCCGAGTTGGATTTGAATGCTGAACTCCTAGCTGGCAATGTCGAACTCCGTGTTTGGTTTGAATGTCGAACTCCAAGGTGGGAATGTTGAACTCCGAGCTAGGTTCAAATGTTGAATGTCGAATTCTGAGCTGAGTTTGAATGTTGAACTCCGAGCTGGCAATGTTGAACTCCGAGTTGGGTTTGAATGTCGAACTCCGAGCTGGGAATGTCGAACTTCGAGTTGGGTTCGAATGTTGAACTCCGAGCTGCGAATGTCGAACCCCGAGTTGGATTTGAATGTCGAACTCCGAGCTGGCAATGTAGAACTCCGAGTTGGGTTCGAATGTTGAACTACGAGCTGTGAATGTCGAACTCCGATTTGGGTTCGAATGTTGAACTCCGAGCTGCGAATGTCGAACTCCGAGTTTGGTTTGAATGTAGACCTCTGAGCTGGGAATGTCGAACTCCGAGTTGGGTTCGAATGTTGAACTCCGAGCTGCGAATACCGAACTCCGAGTTGGGTTTGAATGTTGAACTCCGAGCTGGCTAGCAATGTCGAACTCGGAGTTGGGCTTGAATTTTGAACTTCGGGCTGGCAATGTCGAACTCCGAGTTGGGTTCTAATGTTGAACTCCAAGCTGCGAATGTCGAACTCCGGGTTGGGTTTGAATGTCGAACTCCGAGCTGGCAATGTCGAACTCCGAGTTGGGTTTGACTGTTGAACTCCGAGTTGGGAATGTCGAATTCGCTGCTGACAAATGAATGTTGAACTCCGTGCTGAAAAATCTGTAACAAATCCGTAAAAGAACGAATGTCGAACGCCGAACTACGAACTACGAGCTAAACATATAATATATGCACAACAACTAGATCTATTTTAGCACAAATAATCTCGACTATTATACAATGAAACCTTATGAAGTAAAAATATATTTACACAAAAAATAATAAATAAATAAATAAAAACCCTAAATAAATAAAAAATCCTCTAGGCCTTGAATCTGAAGCAATAGTGTGAATGCAGACGACAATAGGGAATGTATTCGCAACATCTCAATCAATTCATGGAATTATATATCTTGACAATCCATTCGCAACATCTCGTACACAGCTTCGCGGCATATCGAAGGTCACCATATTGGTAACGTCATACTAGCGTCAGATTTCCGCCTAAACAGTGGGAGCGCCAAGCCGCTGCTGAGGGATATTTACTTAAAAACGTCACGCGCAAAAAACGTAAACAAACTGCGTTTTGAGCAGATTTCAGGATGGCGGTCAAAATGACACCAGTGATGTAAACTGTATTCAACTGACAATTTACAATGATGAAACACATAAAAAAAATGCATCGATTCGTTTGTTACAGAATGAATTTTAAGTTTTTACGTGTTTTGTCGATTCTTTTTTATTAAAAATACGATTTCTAGGCTTTTACAAATTACCGATCGTTTCGAAAATTTATGTGAAATTTTAGCTTTTAATCAAATTGATAATTACAGTTTGTTCTTATAGCGAGAAAAAAGACGAAAGCATTAAAGTCAAGAAAAAGTCTTCCTCTTCTGGCCTGTAAAATTTCATTAAAATTTGGAAAAAGTACTTTTTTCTACCCAAAAAAACGTTTCATGACCGTTCATAAAATTACACACAGAAAAGTGAGACTCCTTTCAACCGTGTGCTTCATACAAAAACCTTTCAGAATCATATTTTTATTACTACAATTAAAATATAATTTATACAAGCCATTTCCTTATAAAATAACCATCATTTTCATGGCCTACTTTTAAAAATAAATGTAGGTCTATGTTGTTATTGTGAAAATTATTTCAGTCAACAAACATGCGAAAGAGCAAAATGTCCGCTGTTTATCGATCGACTTCAATTTTATTTTATTTTATCTCGATTTGTATGAAGATTTTAACAGCGAGAAAAAAGACAAGAACATGAACGATGAGTTTAATCCTTCCTCTGGCAGTATGTGAATTTTCAAGAGAATTTGAAAAAAGTACTTTTTTCTACCCAAAAAAACGTTTGGTCACTGTTTTACGCAAGCGTTTCGAACGTTGTTTTTGTGTAGTTTTGTTACACAGCATGGAATACACAGCATGCAACACATCGTGTTCAGCTCTGTGTGTGATAAATTCTGAAATTACCTGATATATTGTAGTGAACAGAGCAGTCGATATAGAGACAACAGGTATATTTTAAACTCGATTGTTATTGAAAATATTGCAAAAAAAATAATCAATACCGGTGGTTTCCCGAAGACCACATTCCAACACAGGAATTGTGACGTCACAATGCTTGTACTAGTATAATCACAGGGTGAAAAGATGTACGCGGACAATTTTTTATTGTCCGGTCGAAAGGACGTGTGTTTTATTTATTTATTTTGGTCGAAGAGCCTTTAAAAAAGTATCATTGGCTATTATCCTTTCGACCCATCCACCCCCCGCCCCACCACCCCTATGAACGCTAATCTACATAAACCTAAATAAATTGTTGATATCTAACAATTATTTGAAGATATCTACAATTCAATTAGAGATATCTCTAATTATTTGTAGATATCTCTCAATTCAATTAGAGATATCTACAATTCAATTAGAGATATCTCTAATTATTTGTAGATATCTTTAATTCAATTAGAGATATCTCTAATTCATTTGAAGATATCTACAATTCAATTGGAGATATCTCTAATTGAATTGTAGATATCTCTAATTACAATCAATCATCACATATCCATAATTGAATTACTGATATCTACAATTGAATTAGAGATATCTACAATTCTATTAGAGATATCTCTAAATGTTTATAATATAAACTTTAAATTACGAAAATAATAATCGCTCCTAAAAGCAAACCAAACTACGCATGCGCAGCTAGCAGCGCGCGTTCTTTCAAAAACAGTAACAACAACAATGGCGGAAAATCAACAGCAAAATTCAGACACAACAAAAGTGGAGGGACCGCTCGTTCCTCTTACTAGAAGATCAAGTGGTACTTCTGCAAGCCAGGGGATTTACAGCCAAGCAAATGGCCAATTTTTTTTTCTTTTTTTTTCTTTCTTTTTTTCTTTTTTTTGATATATGAACCAACTTAATGCCGGTATCATACGACAACTGCATTGACTTTAATATCAACAAGTTGGCCGCAATGTTATGTGTCGCTAACCTCTCAAAATATATTCTACTTTCGCCTAGGAGTCCAATACTTCACGGCGAGAATAAACTCTGTCTCTAGGTCCAATCTACTGTCATGTGTCTTTAGTATGTATAGTGAGAAGTCTCCAGTTGCGCATTTGATGTATAATACTAATTAAAATTTTACACATTTTATAACTTTTAATTTCAGGAACAAAATTAATATCATATAAATTCTGTCTTTTTTATTTTAATGGATCCATGTGTAATGGGGCATATCTTTATTCATTTAAAAATATATACGCTTTCAATCGCTCGTTCTCCCATTGTTGTTCAAAATGGCGCCAATATTTGTTTTCGGCCAAAAGCCGAGAAGTTCCGGATGGATAGGGAGAAATAATATTATTTATTTATTCGCCATGGAGACGTCAACACTACAATTAGAGATATCTCTAATTCATTTTGAACATATCCATAATTCATTTGGAGATATCTCTAATTGATTTGAAGGATATCTCTAATACATCTGATATAGAGATATCTCTTAATTCAATTAGAGATATCTCTAATTGAATTATGGATATCTTGCAATGAATTAGAGATTATCTCTAATTGAATTGTAGATATCTTCAAATAATTGTAGATATCAACAAATAATTAGGTTTATGTAGATATGGCGTTCCATAGAGATGGAACGCCAAACTACATAAACCTAAATAATTGTTGATATCTACAATTATTTGAAGATACTACAATTCAATTAGAGATATCTCTAATTATTTGTTGATATCTCTAATTCAATTAGAGATATCTACAATTCAATTAGAGATATCTCTAATTATTTGTAGATGTCTTTAATTCAATTAGAGATATCTCTAATTCATCTGAAGATATCTACAAATTCAATTGGAGATATCTCTAATTGAATTGTAGATATCTCTAATTACAATCAAACTCAACATATCCATAATTGAATTACTGATATCTACAATTGAATTAGGAGATATCTACAATTCTATTAGAGATATCTCTAAATGTTTATATATAAACTTTAAATTACGAAAATAATAATCGCTCCCAAAAGCAAACCAAACTACGCATGCGCACAAGCGCCGCGTTCTTCAAAAACAGTAACAACAACCAATGGCGGAAAATCAACAGCAAAATTCAGACACAACAAAAGGTGGAAGGACCGCTCGTTCCTCTTACTAGAGATCAAGTGGTATTTCTGCAAGCCAGGGGATTTACAGCCAAGCAAATGGCCAACTTTTTTTTTGTTTTTTTTGTTTTTGTTTTTGTTTTTGATTATGAACCAACTTAATGCCGGTATCATACGACAACTGCATTGATTTTAATATCAACAATTGCCTGCAATGTTATGTGTCGCTAACCTCTCAAATTTATTTTCTACTTTCGCCTAGGAGTCCAATACTTCACAGCGAGAATAAACTTTGTCTCTAGTCCATCTACTGTCATGTGTCTTTAGTATGTATAGTAAGTCTCAGTTGCGCATTTGATGGTATAATACTATTTAAAATTTACATTTTATAACTTTTAATTTCAGACAAAATTAATATCATATAAATTCTGGTCTTTTTATTTTAATGGTTCCACGTGTAATGGGCAATATCTTTATTCCATTTAAAAATATATACGCTTTCAATCGGCTCGTATCTCCCATTGTTGTTCCAAAATGGCGCCAATATTTGTTTTCGGCCAAAAGCGAGTAGTTCCGGATGGATAGGGAGAAATAATTATTATTATTTATTCGCCATGGAGGACGTCAACACTACAATTAGAGTTATCTCTAATTCATTTGAACATATCCATAATTCAATTGGAGATATCTCTAATTGATCTGAAGATATCTCTAATACATCTGATATAGAGATATCTCTAATTCAATTAGAGATATCTCTAATTGAATTATGGATATCTTCAAATGAATTAGAGATATCTCTAATTGAAGTTGTAGATATCTTCAAATAATTGTAAGTATCAACAAATAATTAGGTTTATGTAGAAATGGCGTTCCATAGAGATGGAACGCCAAATCTACATAAACCTAAATAATTGTTGATATCTACAATTTATTTTGAGATATCTACAATTCAATTAGAGATATCTCTAATTATTTGTAGATATCTCTAAATTCAATAAGAGATATCTACAATTCAATTAGAGATATCTCTAATTATTTGTAGATGTCTTTAATTCAATTAGAGATATCTCTAATTCATTTGAAGATATCTACAATTCAATTGGAGATATCTCTAATTGAATTGTAGATATCTCTAATTACAATCAAACTTAACATATCCATAATTTTAATTACTGATATCTACAATTGAATTAGAGATATCTACATTCTATTAGAGATATCTCTAAATGTTTTATAATATAAACTTTAAATTACGAAAATAATAATCGCTCCCAAAAGCAAACCAAACTACGCATGCGCGCGGCGCCGGCAGTTCTTCAAAAACTAGTAACAACAACAATGGCGGAAAATCAACAGCAAAAATTCAGACACAACAAAAGGTGAAGACCGCTCGTTCCTCTTACTAGAGATCAAGTGGTATTCTGCAAGCCAGGGGATTTTACAGCCAAGCAAATGGGCCAACTTTTTTTTTTGTTTTTGTTTTTGATATATGAACCAACTAATGCCGGTGTATCATACGACAACTGCATTGATTTTAATATCAACAATTGCCGGCAATGTTATGGTGTGTCGCTAACCTCTCAAATTATATTCTACTTTCGCCTAGGAGTCCAATACTTCACGGCGAGAAAAAACTCTGTCTCTAGTCCATCTACTGTCATGTGTCTTTTAGTATGTATAGAGTAAGTCTCAGTTGCGACATTTGATGGTATAATATCCATTTAAAATTTTTACATTTGTTTATATAACTTTTAATTTCAGACAAAATTAATATCATATAAATTTCTGACGTTTTTATTTTAATGGATCCATGTGTAATGGGCAAATCTTTATTCCAATTAAAAATATATATGCTTTCAAATCGCTCGTTCTCCCCATTGTTGTTCCAAAATGGCGCCAATATTTGTTTTCGGCCAAAAGCCGAGTAGTTCCGGATGGATAGGGAGAAATGATTATTAATTTATTTATTCGCCATGGAGACGTCAACACTACAATTAGAGATATCTCTAATTCATTTGAACATATCCATAATTCAATTGGAGATATCTCTAATTGATTTGATGAATCTAATATCTTAATACATCTGATATATTGATATCTCTAATTCAATTAGAGATATCTCTAATTGAATTATGGATATGTTCAAATGAATTAGGAGATATCTCTAATTGATTGTAGATATCTTCAAATAATTGTAGATATCAACAAATAATTAGGTTTATGTTAGATATGGCGTTCCATAGAGAAGTGCCTAAGTAGCTCAGTGGATAATGTATTCCCGGTTGAACCAGTACTGTATACTCCTTCCATCCATAAGAATCAACACTTGTCTCACTTATAAGATGAGCTCCCATTGGGATCAGAACCCGCAGTGGTGATTAGAAAGTGGTTTATAACGTCTTCCAGAGAGCATAGGAGATGCTGATGATGGATTGAAAAAGGTATGAACATAGGAATTCTGAGTTGTTGACAGGAGCAAGGTCCTTAAGCTGCTGGAGGATAACTCCAGTGATAACACTGATATAGCGACATTGCAGGGGAACAAAAGCCAAAGAAGACAAAAAAGATAGACTACAAACAGAACAGATAACGAAGAAAGTGTGTACTTTACAGCAAAGTGAATGGTAGGTTCAAGAGGAAGTAAACGAGTTGAGTGAGCAAATGAGAGTAACTGAGCTAGAGAGGGAATGAGAGAAAGAGAGGGAGTAAGAGATCGAGCAAGTAGAGGTTTAAGACAAGTAGTGATGAGTGAGTAAGGCAGTAAGTGAGAAAGGTGGTAAAACAGAAAGTAAGACAGCAGAGCCAATAGATGAGACACATCTACTGGAAGAGGGAGGTAACGAACAAGAAGGTGAAAAAAGGAGCTGGAGGAGAAGTTAATGAGAGGGAAGCAAGAGAGCTAACGAGGTACCCGAGCAAGAGAGCGAGAAAGGAAGGTCACAGAGTGACTGAGTAAATGAGAGAATCGTATTTAAGAGACAGTAAGTGAGCAAGAGACAAAGCGTAGCTAAGGAGCTAGTGAAAATCTGAATGAGCAAGACAGTTCGTAGGGTGAGTAAAGGAGACCAGAAGGGAAAGCGTAGAGAACATTTACGCAGAGACGTGAGCGAGTGAAAGCTAGTGAGTTTAGATATGAGCTGACGAGTTAGAAAACACTCGAGACAGAGAGTAAGACACCAGACAGCAGAACACATGCAAAGCAAAGAAAGACATCTACAGAACTAACCTGAATGTTCCAAATGACAAGGAAGAAGAGGACAGGCTTCGAATAGGCCTTCGAGGGGCACCACTTATCTGAATGACAAAAAAAATATCATACCAGATTATATTGTAATAATGGAGAATTATAAATTTGTTTGTATGGTGTTTTACTGTCATTTTCTAACACATGTAAGGTTATATTCTGAGTTTATTTTTTTCATTATTTTTTTGTGGTGAGGCTTTTCCTTGTAAAGCAGTACTGTACAACAACTCCTCCTGCCATCTGTTAGAATCCGACACCTTTCTCACAAATTGAGCTCTCAGTGGGATTCTAAGAGGTGAGAGGAAAAGTTTACAATACCATGTTGTTTACCCCACGGCGCCACTAACACTAGTACTATGTACAAAAAACTACCAGTAGCGTAGGCTACCCTATTAGGGCAAGAAGCCGGCCTAGCACATAATTTTCACATAGCCCCCCAAATATTGGGGTTGAAAAATATAACAATGTAATAATAGTATATGATTTGTTGAATTTGATGTTGTGATTTTTGCTTAAATTTTATATATAAATATACGCCAAAATGCACCAGTAGACGTCATATTACAGATTACTTCCTAAAATTTTGCGGGGGAAGCATGGACCCCACCAGAAATAAGATCCAGGGGGGGGGGGGGGGGGGGGCCTGTGATAAATATCCTAGCTACGCCCCCTGACTACTAGATTTCTAAAGCACATGGATGTAATAAGTGTTTCATTTGGGGTTGTGTCCCTAGTGAATAGCATGTATGACCTCTGAGTCCAGTCATCATGGTGTTCGACTTCCGTAGCACCCCTTGGTTTACTTCAGGGGCACCTCATCTATTTACAAGAGGTCAATGACCTTGAGCTCTACTGACACAAGTTCTGATACTTGTAACATGATTGGCCCACAAGCACTTGTAAAACGCTGAGGTTAAATTTCCAATTTATACCTTTTTGCAAAGGGAAATAATTGAAAATATAGGGGGGGGGGGGGGGGGGGGGGGGGGTGGGGGGGGGGGGGGGGGGGGGGGGGGGGGGCGGAGGGCGAGGGAGCGAGGGCGAGGGCGCATTGGAAAAATTGACAAAAACAACACAGAAATATGTAAAAAAATTAAAAAAAAAAAGTTTAGTGTATGGGGGCAGGGGGGCGGAGTGATGAGACAGGTGGGTGTTGTGTAGTGTGTGAGGGGGCGGGGGGGGGGGGGAAGCTATACTGTAAGGAATTTCCAAAACTCACAGAAATATGTAAAAAGAAAAATAAAAAAAATAGAGTTTCAAGTCGGGGTGGTGGGGAGAAGCGGGGGGATGAGAGGCGGGAGAGGGGGGGAGTGGGTGGGATGTGGGCGGGAGATGGGTTGGGGGGGGGATGAGGGTGGCAACACATATATGGGTCAAAGAATCGACTAAAACAACACAGAAATATGTAAAAAAATATATATATATAGTGTTTCAAGTGGTGGGGGGGGGGGACAGCTTACACGCAACCTTGATGTGGGACGCCGTACGCCGACCCTGGGGTGATTACATAAGCTCTCTTATTCTAGGAATAGTCGAGCCTCTATAAATTGCATTTTCTATTTAATCAAGTGCCATAACCTTGCTGTTCTTCTAGTTGATAATGTTGTTGTTTTTACACCATTTAAATAAAACAGAGGACTGATGCGATCAAGAAAT